>SGPL01000301.1:0-41101 GCA_004802705.1 Bondarzewia mesenterica | reverse complement strand
AATCATGTGATCAGAACATATCAAAAGCATGTGATAATAATGTACATAAATTAAAAATTAAAAAAGTAGCTGCAAATAATTACTGTAATAGTTTTATATAGCTATATATAAGTGTACTTCATTCAGACTATTATAAGTGCATTTAGTTATATTTGAAATGAATATGGCTTAATAGTTCATGAGAGAGAGAAAAAAGATGCACTTGCAGGACATTCTTCCACCCTCCTACAAATGATGCCACTTACAAGGTTGGGCAAAAGGCGTGAATCTGACATCTTTATTGTGCTACTTTCAGAATGCGGCGAGCTTCTCCTTCGTAAATCACAAGTCATGTGTCTTTTGCTATGTATCTTGTGAATGTGAGTATACCTTTTAATGGATGAAGAACCTGAGCTGATTGTCTCTGCCTATAATGATAGCATTGATTGAGGTAATACTTCACATTCTCCTTCTATCGATGATTTCAGATGGGGGTGGTCCTATATAAGCAGAGTGATAGGATGAGTCAGAGGAGATCGAGATTATAGATAGAGACCGGGACTGAGCATATGATGTTCTCACTTTAAGGAAGGGAATTCTGATCATAATATCATCATCTTTGTCTTTTTGCTCAGGATCAGAGCTCATGCTGATAAGCAAAAGAGAGATGGGGGAGAGGGGAGATGGGGTCAGTAATGCATTTAAAAGAGATTGGTAGGTGCTCAAAGATAGTATAGTGCTCAGAGAAAGTAGAAATAGAGGTGTCTTTTCATGCTTTATTACTATCAGAGGTTTAAGAGTGGTATGCTGTATAGAGGTCATGATGGAGGTATAGGCACAATATCGATGACTTGACATACCTTGAGAGAAGACATGTATTTAAATAGAATGTAGTTTTATGTCAATTTGTGAGGAATAAAACTACCTTATCAAAAAGGTAGTAAATAGGTAGGAGTGGTTGGCAGTTGAAGTGAGAAGGCTACATTATGGAGTTTAAATGCACGCTTACTAGGTCATATGATTGGGTCCAAATCAAGCTGAGATTGTGAAAGGTGGGTGATGGACTAATGTAGGGAAAATTCAAAAAGAATGATACTAGACTTATATCAATGCTGTAGTTTTGTGCTAACAGTTTTAGTTCTGTTCCAGCAGTTCTAGTTCTGAATGATCAATTCTACCTTTTATAACAGAGGTCTTATAAATTTCCTTTCATTCTGCATGGACTAAACCTATATCTATTCATTCATGCATGAGCTTAAAAATACATAAAAATTCTTTTTAAATTTTGCATAGGAGGAGGGGCAGGAGGAACTCCTGAACAATCTTAAAGCACTTTCTTGATAATTTACTCCTCATTAATTCTCCCATAGATGTACCTATGGGCTGACTGTGAGATAGTGATGAGTCTCATGAGCAGAGTGTTGGTGAGTGGGGTTGCTATGCAGGTGTTGGCATTGTGAAGATAGATTATGACTGAAATGAGTTTGAGCTATTTTTAATCTATATTGAGAATTTAGTGAAATTTGATGTATTAAAGATATAGATAAAAACTTGTAGTACTAAACAAAATAAAAATGCAACACAGAGAAATGTATAGTGCACTTACCCTTAATAAACTATTTAGCAAAAGGTAGATTTATGTCATTATTATTAATGTCATTCAAGTTTTGGTTTAGACTCATTACAGAGGTGTCATTCTTTAAGTTCTAGTTTTAAATTATTGTAGATAATTATCATAGTTTTTCATCATTATAGATAATCATGTCATCAAGAGGTGTCATTTTATCAGTGAATGTTTTAGGGTGTTGAGTCTATTGAATTCTTAGTATTTTCTTGTTGCAGATGATCATATCATCAAAAGGTATCATTTTATCAGTAAATATTTCAGGGTGTCGAGTTTGTTAAATTTCTAATTTTTTTATCATTACAGATGATCTCCCATTTTGAGTCATGGTGAACAATTGGGGCTCCTGTATTGACCATCTACCTATGGCTACCTCGAGCAGCTTGACATAGTGCATTAAGTCATTGATGCATGCACTATAATTTGCCTCCATCACTATCTAATGCTATCTCACCTAGTTCACTAACTCTTCTATAAAGTTAAAGAGCCTCTGCAGCTCTTTGATTTAAAAGGTAAATATAGCCCCTTATTTAAGTTTATCTAGTCCTTCTGGCCTAGTTTTACATCATTGCAGATATTTTTATTATCTAGTTTTAAAGTCGTTATAGACTATCAGTTTAGTTTTATATCATTACAGATGTTCTTGTAATGAGGAGTGAAAAAGTTTTATAAAAAGACATAATTTTATTATGTCTAATTATAATGTCATTAATGATATGTTAAACTTTAATATAATCTCCTATGATATCTGAGCTCTTAGATTTATACTGAGATTAAATATACTTTTATTTTAATTAAACTATTTATTATATTAAGCTATAGATGTCAGGCATGAGATCTTATAAGCTAAAGTGAATGTATACTCATATAAGTCAAATTACCTGTTAGGTTTAGCTAACTACTATATAAAGATCTTAGTTTTATTTAAAATAAAAAAATAAAAAAAATAAAAAAATATATAGAAAAATATATAGAAAAAATAAAAATAAAAATAAAAAAAAATGAAAAAACATATAGAAAAATATATGGAAAAATATTTACAAATCATGTGACCAAATATATATAAGTCAAAAAATAAAGCATCTGAAAAACTATATCAAAATTATTTAATCAAAATATATGGGCATCAGAATAAAGGCTATTAAAACTGCATTTTAGTTTTACTACAAAGCATATATAGCTGCTGTCTAAAGTACTACATTATTCCAATATTATTAGTCTTTAGTAGTATTTTTTAAGTGAATACAGTAGAACCATTCACACTCATTTGTCCCTTCAGTATTCTTTGCACGGCATTTTGTTTTAGTTTTTTATTATGGAATCGTATATACATTGTAACTGTCTCTATCTCACCCCCACCTCAATGCAATCAAATTCGTAGTTCATTTGTATTTAAAGACTGTTAAGTTGTAAGATTTCAAGGTGGTTCTCAACTTCGTGAGTGATCCCACTATCATTCTCACTCTCAATCACACTGCAGATTTGACATCAAACATAATCAATCAATGTTGTGAAATTAAAGTATAACATCCCTTGTCATGCAGTGATCGGGTGCACCATTTGATTGGTCTCTTTGCATATGCTGTCATATCACGTGAAAAGTGACAGTTCAGTTTTGCTTCTGTATCATCATCACCTTCTCCTTCATCACATTCCACATTATTTACTTTATTGATAAGATAGATATAATCCAATTATTCTTTACTCTCAAAGCCTCATTCCTAGAATGAAATTGATGACTGTAAGTGTAGATGAGTGAGTTCTCTTGCCCTCTCATCTTTGCCATTTGTCATACATTTTTATCTTCATTTCCACTGCCTGGTTGGCTCATCTCTGATCTAGAGTCTCTGAGCAAGTGTCCACAGGAAATATAAAAGCTCTTAGTGAGTGACTATATTTTAAAGAGGCATTTTCTAATTATGCTGGCCAGACACATGCTTTCTCCCCCCTTCAAATTGCGATGATGATAACAGATCAGCACACCTCCATTCTAATGTCAATTTCATTCAATTCAGAATGTCTTTATATTAAATGTGATGGAGGTAGCAGCATCTAATATATTAATAGTGAGTATGGCTAATTGTGTGGCTTTAGCAGTTCTTTTTCTCTCATATTGAGTATATTAAATAAGACAATGCTTAAATAACATATTATTAGTTAGAGCACCTGCCCTATTGGCTTTATTTATATTTTGTTCATCTTATAGTGTATTTGAATGAGAGGTGAATGTAATGTATTGGAAGTAGAATTTTTTAAAATTATGATGTAATAAATAGCTATTAAAGCCACTACATGGGCATTTTTGTTTATTAAAGTCTTTTTATGCACTGTTAATGAAAGATCATCCAAATCAGACCTTTAGTTTTGATGAAGTTTATGGATAACATCAGGCTTAACTCACTCATGCACTTTTTGTTGCTCATCACATGAATGACTGATAGACCTTGAGTGATAATGATGTGGTGTAGTCAAATCTTTAAGCCTATTTATAGTTAAATGAAGTAATAAGAGGTTGAAAGGTATAAGCTCCTATAGGTATCACATTTGAGGTAAGTCTTGCTCTAAATACTTAACAAATTACTTGATTTGCCTCAGTATCTATTCTACAGGCTTCTCAGAACTCTGACTATCAGACATTAGGATTAAGGAGTTTGATAAAAGTGGGTAAAATATAAATAAATAATGAGCTGGCCAATACTTACAACTTTTGCCTTTATACATTTAAGTCAACATCATCACTCGACATTATGATTAGTGCCTGATTAGTGAGTATGAGAATTTATAGCTCAATGGGGACTCAAATAGGATACAACTTATTTTGATTATTATTAATTAATTATGTTAGATTCTAAACTGGGAGTTGAACATGGACACAGAGAGATGCAAGAAATCATGCAGTGGACGGGATTGGACATTTGATATCCAACAGTATATATAACTACACATACATACTGAACTCCCCTCAGTCACTTCTACTGTGACTGAGGTGAGTTGACCTTCTCTACACTATGGACACCGCTACTTACACTCACACTATATATCCTAGAGACTCACCAGTAGTTCGAATAGGTACGCTAATATAGTCACTTCCACCATGGCCAAGAGACTCACCAGTAGTCTGGATAGTTAATTTTTAACAAGTTATGGGCCTTAGCAACTGTGCATAATACTGCTCACTGAAGAAGTCAATCTCATCCAACATCAGATCTATATCTCACTAATATACAACACTATCTCCTATGAATTCTAGACTTATTATGCACATCTTGTTCTCTTTTATTTTGTTACTCTCATCTTGCATTCTTATCTCTTCTACTATTATTCATTCATCAGCTTATCACTTCTTGCTGTATTCACTTTGTAGTCTGCATGCTCTACATTTAAAGCTAATTAGTTTTTATCTCTCTCATCTTTTGCTCTCTTACAGGTTGAGCTTGGTAATTCATGTAGCTATTTAATAGTTTCTGCTATTATTTTAGTATAAATCTCAGCTATAATATAGATTTAAAAATGCTATATATCAGTCTGACTCAAAGATGATCAGATTTCATTCAAACTTATTTAATGTGTTGATTAGAAAAGCTTATGATCATATTAAGTAGTTTTCAAATCCTCTTTGCCACCTTTATAATAGATTATACAGTCACAATGATATTAATTGCTATTTTGAATCTTTTTAAGAGCCTATAAAGGTGCTACAAAGGCAAAAAAATATGAAGGAGATATTTGGAATGAATGTAAACTAAAAATTATATAATTAAAAGAAGCAGGCTAAGTTATCATTTATTTATAAAATATAATAAGTATAAATAAAATAATGCAAAATACAAAAGAGGAAAGAAAATACAAATATATATAATTAAAATATGATAAAGAAGTTGCATTGATGAATTGAGGATGAGAAATTAAATTATTGAGTTTGTTCAGTGTTGATATTTAAATGAACTCTAGTTGGCATTCATACTTAGACAGACTTTAGTTAGCTCTAATTTTCTCTATTCTTCTACTTTAATATTAGAGTAAATTTTTATTAACCTTGAAATTTTTAAAACTTGCTCTAAATGACTTTATATAGATAATTACTTATTATGTAATAAATACTATTAAATTTAAATAGGTGCACTCTCTATTTTTACTTATATTCTCTAGTAGTGAGGAGTTCTATGCAATAAGAATCTTTTTTTTAATATTAAAATAGCATTCAAGCCTTATATTATTTATTTAATAATAATTTTAATAATTTTAATTTATTAAAGTAGTTATTTATTATTTCATAAAGTGTATATATATATTTTTAAGACCTTCTTAAAGCTGTATATATTGTGTAGAAAAAAAACGTAGGCCTTCAAGTGCTTATATGTAGCTATTGTAGTTGCCTAAAATAAGTATATATATATGAGTTAGTTATTATTGATTTATAGTTAAATTAATTTAAATTTAACTAGCTCTTGAGTCACTATACTTATTATTCAACTACTATTCTTTGTGATATATAGTTAAGCAAGTAAGTAAATTGAACCCTTCACTCTATATGTGTATAAAAGCCATCTACAAATCTTCAGTTTTTTTTTAACTAACTCTAGTTATCTAATAACTCAGTTATCAAAAAACTATTATTTCTAGTATTCAACTTTAGCTTAATAATTAATGAATAAAGCATCTGCTAGTAGTAGCTATTATAATGCTATAATTTTCTCTTAGATTTTAATAATTATTTCNTATTGNCNNATTGANNNANNNAAATTGATTAATAATATATGCTTTAACTATCATTGAATCATCAGTGAGTTTATCCATCAAAGCAAGGACTATACTGAAGAGAAATTAATTAAGTTTATATTATATTTACTTATAGATATCTTAGAACTTTGAAGTAAGAGTGAGAATAATAAATAATTATGATTATAGCTATTATGTCACTACTACTAATGAATTATGTTTTGAACTTTAATTAAATTAAAGGAGTTATAGATAAGTACATATCTCTCTAGCAAACTAATTTCATCTTATATTCATGAGTAGCATTATTTCTCTCATGCATAGACTATATATCATTACTTGCTTTTATTGATTATTTTTCTTAAGTATATATAGTTTTTTTGAGTTATCAGTTATTGCTTGTAAATACAGCTTCATATCTTTAGTTGTTATATATAGGCTTCTATTTTCTATGTCTTTATTGTGTTTAAGATATAAATACCATTTTTTTTCACTTTTTTTGTACATTTCTTTAATTCATTGCTTTCTCTATAATTATCCAATCTGTCTCAGAATATACTGATCAGCATAAAATCTTAGAGTTATAAGGGGTTATATATTATGAGTGTGCACTATCTAGCTTAATTAATAGTTAAATTAAAAGCACAAAGTCAAAGTCAAAGTCAAAGTCTCTATTTTTTTATAAGGCCTGCTTTTTATTGTGACAGAGGCCTTACAACATGTATTTGTAGTAGAATTTGTACATGGTCACGTGACTTGAGATTGCGAGCATATTCAGATGTATAATGTTACTTCTCCCTCAGTCATTTTTATATGTGACTGAGATGAGTTTCTTCTTCATGTAATTATTTAACTGTAGCTCACATCTGTATTAAACTGTGTCATTCTTACAAGTAGCTAGAGCATTTAATATAGTCATCTTTATACGTGACTGAGACTGTATCCTCCTTACAGTTCAACAGGTTATGAGCTTAGTACAACTGTAACACGGACCTCCTTGTGCATACACAGACAGCTCCTCTATTTTTAAGGATGTACAGTATGCCTATTGCTTTTCTTTTGGACACTACAGTATACCTACTGGTGTACCTAACTTTTTTTTTTGATGCATATACCCACCTTATAAGACATTCCCACTGTCCTGGCTCCATCCATGGCTGCTCCCACTCCCACATCTTCTATTTTCATAAAGATCACCCTGCTGCTCGAGACAAAGCAACTCAGGTGAAATAACTAGCTCGAATAGAAGAAAGATATACACTACATGCTGTCCAACCACAACCTACATGGACATATTAACAGCAGTTCCCCATGTCCTCCATGTAGATCTCAACTACTCTTGCCATTGCAGCCATGACCACTGCACTGTCACAGTAAAAAGTAATTTTCAACTTAGGAATATACTAGATTTTCCTTCTTTCTCAGGTACAACCTATTGTTCTATTTATGGGGAGATTTATATGGTAATTAATGAACACATTTAACAAAGTCTTTGAGCAGGATTGAGTGATGGGTGGTTTAATTTATTTTATGATAAGACAAAATCCTACTAGTAGATAGATGAACTGAATTAACAGTCCTGAGGGTGGTATCAAACGTGAGATTCAAACAAAATTCTGAGGGCAAATCAATAGTATTCAAATACTGCAATATAAACAGCACTTCTTCTGAACAAAGAGACTACAAATCTTCTAAGAAAATCTGAGGTTTACTTCTTAGCAGATTCTTACAGGGCTTCTAGATGAAATTCTAGCTACTAGGGGCTACTTAGTATGTAACAGATTGATACTACAAAATGGCTCTCTGTCTGCTTGAAAATCTCTCTCCTTTTATACCTCTCTGCTGCTCTGCTTAAATAAGTGAAATCTCCATTCTCTGACTCATTTCCAATCATCCTGAGTCACTTCTAGATCAAATTCACTAGACATGAGGCCTTGTGACTCACTCTGAGTCATATTGCTTACCTTGAGGCCAAGTGAGTCATTCTGAGTCATTTTCTTGCCAGAATGTTCCACAGACTTTTACCACATTCTTCCACCTTCTCTTGATAATGAAAATGCGAAATAGTAATCTAATTTGCATAAGGAATGTAACCAAAATGAGTGTGCTTTTCTAAAAGTGGGATTTTTTGTAATAAATGAGGGGAGAATTGAACAAGTTGGATCAAATAAAATGAAAAGGAAAATAAATAAGGAATAGATCAATCTGAGTCTTCATTTCAGCTAGAAATTACATTGTCCAATATCGAGAGAGGAGGTGAAGTCTGAATGTACTGTAAGATGTAAAAGAATGGGGTAATTGATAATAAAACTGCCCAAATAGATAGTGATCAGATCAGACTGACTATTCTCTACAAACCCTTTATTCATTTCAACTTCTCTACTCACTCAATTACACTTATCAGCTCTGATCTGGGTCACCTGTAGGTATTTCATGATGTAAGACTGACAGCAGATAAGCAATGATGAGTTGAAGATAAAATTACCTATTCATTTAGTACAACCAAAATGCTCTTCTTGTCCCTCTTTTCTATGACAAACTCCACCCATGATCACTGATAGCAAATCACACCTGTTACTATGCCCTGTACCTTACTTTTATTATCATCTCTAAATAATTGGGCTTCAATCTGAAGTCTAATCTCAATATGTCAATATAGCTCTGAACAGATTTGTCAGACATTATTTGCTTCTAGAATGGCATTAATAGTCATGTAAGGGCTGGGTGTTTCAGCAACAGCAAATGATAAGAATGTGGAGAATGCTATGACAAAGGAAGTGATCAAAGAAGTCATTGGATAGTTAGGGCTTGTGGGAGTGAGTTCATCGATCTTTGAGATAGAAGATGTAGAGATGCGAATGATAATGGGAATTCTATTGAACATTGGATAGTAGAAATAAAAGAAAGATGCATTGAAAAACTGAAATGACTATAGCTTGGATATTTATGAAAAAGAGATAAGAGTATGTTGATGATGTAGTAATATTTCGCTTAGCAGTGTTATGACATTTTCACTAAAACCTTTATGTTTAAGTCTAAAACTGTTTTTGGACATGACATCACCTGCTATTCTAGCTATTGATACTGTCATGAATCTGAATGACGTCAACTAGTGAAGTTTGTCGATGAAAAAGTCAAAGGATATCTTGTAAAGAACATTAAGAATTTCTTGTTGATCAGCATTGAGAATGATAGCAAGATAGCACAAGAAGTTTAGGACCAACTATGTATAAAATACGAGAAGAAGAACATCCTCTCTACCTCAAATGTGGAGGACTATCTGAAGTCGCTTGTATCCACAGAAGGCAGTGACCTCAATGCCTATTTTGATGAGCTCTGGTGTCATTACTACATGGCTAAGCAAGCCAGTTCAATGTAGATGCCAACTCATCTCATTCTTGCAATCTACCATTCTCTTCCTGCATCTTTTGATAGCTACACCAATCCGATCATACTCGATACTGCCAAACACCAACCTCAAGATATCATAGATGTCATCCTTGAGACTGCTCGTATCTAACACTAGTGGGCTGGCCTGGGACCTGTAAATTCTTTTAGCAGTATGGATGATATAACATGGGCTGGCAGCACTGCTTTTTACACTCATGTGCCTTATTTGCAGCACAAACCATGACTCGAGTGTGAGTAGTGTGGCATCATTAGCCACACAAGGGACTAATGCTATACTGATGGTAATAGTTTGGTAGGCTAACAGCCTTTCAGCTAGATGCATAAACTCTATATCAAAGCTGAATCTCTTATTAATAAAGTTATAAAGGCCAATCCAGCTGGCCAATCCAGCAATGCCCAGTCAAAAAATGTGCTGCCATAGGCTAACTTGACAATGAACCATGGGGATGACTTTGACTATCATGTATGGCTCACACAGAGCACTATGGATGTCATCACCCATGATGGTATCTTCATGGCCAACTATACGGTCATCATCCCATCTGATATTCTAGCTTATCTCTAATGCTACGTCAACTCTAGTATAAGCCATCACTATTCTACCTCTCATGCCACTTTCAGTGACTACTATGTCATTACTTCATAGATAGGCAGTGCCGCAAAGGCTGATGCCAGTGCATAGTTCTTGATCATCAGTGTCAGAAATGTGCATATGCAGTTGACATTAGAAATGAAAAACTATCCACCATCATCTTGTAAAATGCTATGTATGTACTAGAGCTAGCTGCTAATCTGATCTCACTTGGTCATCTTGACTGTGCTGGCTACCAGGCATCCATTGGAGATGGACACCTCATGATCCATTCTTTAAATAGCTCTATTAGGCTTGTTGAGCAACTGACTCATGATAACATGTATGCAGTAACCCTACACCTTATGGATAATGCTACCCATTATAAAATCTCTTCATTTGATATCGACCTGAATTTATGTGCCTTCATGATGGCTAAAGACCATTCGGCTGACTTAGCTATATAGTATCACTATTTTGGCTACTTAAGTGAGGACACCATTCATTATATGTCTACGAATAGTGCTGTCCTTAGGATGTCTGTGATGGATGATAAACTGGCTGGGCTGTGTAAAGATTATCTAAAAGGAAAGCATGCTCATAAATTATTTTATGAGAGCACCGTAGAATGCAAGCCTCTTGAGTGCATCTATATTAATCTTATAGGCCCATTTCAGATTCCATCTTATGGTGGTGCCTGCTATGTTATCTGTCAATAATAGTGCAACCTCCTACTTGTATACCTATCCACTCCCAAACAAAGAGGCTAATGTAACCCTTGTCTGTCTTCAAGAATTTATTGCTTTGGCTGAATGCCAAATGAGGCAGAAGCTGAAGAATGTCCAGGTCGATAATAGTGGTGAATTCACTGAAATGCTGTGGAAAGACTATTTGAAGAAGCAGGGAATCCAGCTAGAGCTTATCACGAGGTACACTCCACAGTAGAATGGAGTAGCTAAACAGGGCCATCGTATACTAAGTGAGCATGCATGCACTATGCTTTATATTGTGGATCTCTTGAACTACATGTAGGGTGAGGCTTTTTAAACTATGACTTACCTTAAAAATATATTGCCATCAGCATGACAACATGAGTGAACACCCTATAAGTGCTGGTTTAAATACGCACCCCATGTCGGACATCTGTGAGCATTCAGATTGATTGCCTATATAAAAGTTTTTGATGAACTCTGTCACAAATTAGACTACAAAACTATCAAAGGAGTTATAATAGGCTATACTAGTGTAGCAAATTATCGAATCTGGGTTAGCAATAAGCAAGGCAGCAAGAAAGCCATTCAGTCTCATGACATTTAGTTCGATGAAGGTGCAGGTCACTGATCGCAATCTTTTGCAACAATTGATGAGAGTAATGATGATGTAGATGCTGTTGCATCTGCTCTGCCTACTGTACCACCAATACCAGTCTAACTAGCACCCACTATGGCTACACCTATCAAGCCTGAACCCATGATCAAGCCTGCTAATACACACTGAGGAAGCTGCAGTTCCTCTCCATCATTCTAGTTGCATGCCCGTTCCCTCTCGTGCCCTCTAAAATGCCCTTGAATTAAATGCCATTAAAGCTGCAGCTCAATCACATGATAAACAGTGAGTAGACAATGACCTTGATGAGCTGAATGCTAATTTTTCCCTAACCTTCATATATAACCCTCTGAACACGTATGACACAGGTGCATACATTGCGATAGTGGCCGACTCCACTAATGAGACTTTACCATCAGAGTTCTCTTACATCAGTGGCTCTACACCTATGACTTTTAAGGAGGCAAACTTAAAACTAGACATTTAGGGCCCTGCTATGGCAGCTGAAATTGACAGCCTGCTCAAGATTTCCACATGGAAAGCTTGTACTATGTGAGCTTAGCATGAATATTGTCAGATGCAAATGGGCTTATGCTCAGAAGTTTGACCTAGAGAATAACTAGAAATCTAAAGTGCATCTCATCATAAAAGGTTTCCACCAGATTCTTAGCTTAGACTTCTTCAAGATGTTCACTTTGGTCACTCATTTTGACTCTCTTCGTGCTCTTACTGCTATCTTCACTTATCGTGATATAGAGATCAAGCAAGATAACATTGAGAAAGCCTATCTAAATGCCAAGCCATCTGAGAGGATGTACATAGAACAACCTCTTAGCTTTATATTCACTGAATTCCCTGACCATATGTGTGAACTCAAATAGTCACTGTATGGCCTCATGCAGGCTAGTAATGATTGGTGAAAAGAGTTCGATCATACTTAAATGGAGCTCAGCTTCATATGATTGTGAGCAGATGAGAACATCCATGCTCAAATACAACCTTCTGGTGTGCTAACCTTCACCAGCACGTACACAGATGATATTTTTTCTGGTAGTGATTTTATTGACCAGCTCTCTCAGATTTATGCCCAATTAGGCTATATTTATAAGATAAAGGGCAGCAATGTGAAGTTTTTAGTGGGTATTGCCATCACTCATAATTATACAGCTAGGACGATCTGTTTGTATTAATGAGGCTATGCTAAATATGTTCTCGACTGATTCAGCATGAAGGATGCCAACTCAGCAAAGTCTCCTCTACTACTTGGTCTGAAACTTGTATGGGCGACAACAGATCCCTCACTAGAAGATAATCAGCTCATGGCTAACATCACATACTGTGAAGCGTTGGGCTCTATCATGTACCTTATGGTTAGAACCTGCCTCGATCTCATATATACTGTTCAACACCTCGGCAGCTTTATAGTGAACCCTAGTATTGAGCACTGACGTGCTCTCAAGCACGTCCTATGGTATATCAAGGATGCACTAGACTATAGGATCCCTACTATCATGCCAGCATCGCTGCACCTTTGACTCCCTCTCTTTAGCCCATGCTATACTCTGACTCATTCTATGCCGACTACCTCAACACTAGTCACTTGTCTTATGGCCATGTTATGATTCTCACTAGTAGTTCAGTCTCCTGGAGCTCTTATCATCAAGACGTAGTTACCATCTCTACTACTGAGGCTGAGTACATCATCGCAGTCCATGCTAGATAAATCACGATGTGGTATAATAAGTTCATGGCTGATGTTTTGCTGCCCATCACTCACCCTATCATCCTCCACATGGACAGCAGTGGCAGTGAGTCTTTGACTAAGAAGCCATTCACTTTTTTACACATTCATCACATGTGCGTGCAGTACTACTGGCTGCATGATGCTGTGAGAGAGAAAGACATCGACATTGTGCACGTTGCGAGCAAGGATAATCCAGTGGATATTTTCATGAAGGCTCTCACAGCCTCTATCCTTCTCAAGCATCTTCTTTTCCTAAATGTAGCGGCTTAGGGAGTATTGTGGCAGAGGCTTTACAGTGTATATTTATAGCAGAATTGGTACATGGTCACATGACTTGAGATTGTGGACGTATTCAGATGCGTAGTGTTACTTCTCCCTCAGTCATCTTTGCACGTAACTGAGGTGAGTTTCTTCTTTATGCAATTGTTTAACTGTAGCTCACACCTGTATTAAACTGTGTCCTCCTTATAAGTAGCTAGAGCATTTAATATAGTCATCTTTTTACATAACTGAGACTGTGTCCTCCTTATAGTTCAACACTTTTAACATTATGCAATAATTCAATGTATTTTCTAAAAGCTATAAGTTATATCAAGAGTTATGTTAATTTAAATATAAGATTTCAATTGGGCTCACTTTAGTAGAGAAGAATAATTATTTATAATGTACTCAATAGCACTCTTAATTTTTATCTTAAGCATTTAATTATAGCTACTTGTAATATATAGTATGTCTATATTATTATTTTTAATTTTAATCTTAAAATCTCAAGGCTATTAAACTTAAGTTTATATTTAATTTAATTTTTTCTCTTAGTGCTGCAAATAACATGCATAATCCCCTTTTATTATTATTATTTGATATCTTTAATACTGTTTTATTATAATATCTCATTTTTGATCTTAAGTTATTTATAGCTAAATATAAACTTATATTTATATATATAGATGATGCTGATATCTAAATATTATAATCATAGCCTAGTGATTATATTTTTTTATATTTTAGAGGTATTTATTTATTATTATAATGGTTAACTTATTTAATAATATAATAAAAGCTTTTTAAAGTTATTATGATTTAAAAATTTGAATAAAATTTTTGCAAAGAGTGCTCACTATTTTTTTATTAAAGAAAGCTATTTATTATATGTTATTATGTAGTATAATAGACAGTAATATTCTTTATCTCGAGTTTTGAGTGTTGAATATCACATAATTATATTAATTTTTATTGAATCTTTTTATTATTCACTGTTTCTTTATCTAAAGTTTAAAGGGATCATTATGTATCAACTAATTTAATAGTTTCAGTTTTAGTTTCAGTCTTAATATTAGTTTCATTTATGTTGTGTTTTTTGACTCTATATATATAGACATACAATAATGACTATAACTTTTAGCACAAACAAGATATGGACAATATGTTATCTGTACTGCTATATTTTTAGTTGACTTTCAACTTTTTTTATAAATGTGTGATACTAATACTATTTATTCATCTTTCAGTATTGACTCATTGCTAATACTTCAATATTTGCTCCTTATATTTAACATTCCTCTTTCTAATTTTTTATATAATGCCAACTGTAACTATTTAGTTGGTTTTATTATATTTTACAATATCAGCAAAATAGAAGTGATCTAATTAACTAAAATAGTTTCATTATATATATAGTAATATTTTACTATGTATTAAATTACAATAGTATTATAATTATTTTTATTATGAACTGGTAGTTTTTACTTTTCTGAACCTTACATAGTGAAATTTCATTACATATTGAAATATAGCATTATCACTTTAGTTCTTACATTTTTAAAGGCCTTAAGCCTAAGCTACCCTTAGCATAAAAAATAACGATATATGCACATCACTAAACAAATTGCCTGTAGCCTAAAGATCATAAGTAAGCTAAATATCTTATAGATTTTTAAGATTATCTTGTGGCATTAGTTATGACATCAGCACTTACACATTGTTAAAATTGCCATTATTATTTTGAACAGTCAAGTTCATATCTTAAAGGATGTAAATGAAAGATTATTGCTCTATACGCAGTTCAAAAAAGTGATAAATATATTAAAAAGTGAGATAATAATATAGATTAAAGTATACTATTAAATAAATTCTATTAATCATGATAATTAACATTAGTGTCATATTTCTTCTTATTTTTAAGAGAGTATAATAAATACTCTATCATTGGCCTTATAGCATTAAATTTATTTATTCACTTTAATTAATTCTATATAGAATATATTTTTATTAATATTTATTATTTTTAAATATATATTATAATATCAGTGATTAACTCACTGCATGCTATATATTTAATATTCAATTAATGCACCTTTAATATTTTAAACTTAGCTTTACTTTTTATATTTGACTCAGACTAACAATATAAAAAATAATGTCAACGCTTTTATCAGTATTAAGAGGGTAAGAGGAGAGAAGGGACATAAAAAGAACTAAACATACTTTTCTTCAAGATATAAAATTAAGTATTTTCTTTTAGTGCCCTTTTCTGCATCATGAAAAAGATACAAATAAATTAAATGTACTCACCTTTAAAGTTATATAGACTACATATAGAATCAAGATTAAAGGTTGATGTTATCCTAGTTAGTCAAGTTCAAATGGAATGTTAATATATATCAGTGTGCATCGTACATCTATTACAGGGATGCTAAAAAGATGATGCACTGTTCATTCACATTTGTATAATGTGGCAGCGAGGGTAGATGTACCTATGATGAGAACGATATGGCATTGAGAGCACATTATAGTTGCAAGTGCATTAATTATATATGTTTTTCCATGATTAAGTTGTCCTTCAATAAAAAACAGAGTGTTGTGTGTATTCTGCGATGTATCAGTTCAGATATAGAAAGTAGCACACGAAAATTTAAATAAACAAGATGCACAATAGCTTGAGATATGTGATCAAAGAAGTTTTTTTTATTGAGGAGTAAGCAAGAAATACGTGTTGTCTACTTGTAGATGCAGTGTAGAAAGTTGATGTATGAAGAATGCAAGTTTACACTCTACTTCTTCAGAGTGCGTAAATATAGATTCTGATAAACTATAGAAGTGAAGATACTTCCCTGAGTCTACGAAGAGTGTTGCAAAATCATGGAGTGTATAATCAATAGTAGCAGTGATAGATTGTGTGCAATTAAAATGATCGAGTGAAAGTGCATCACAAAACTAGTCTTATAATGGCAGTGTTAAGTAACCTTCGATAATAATGTGCACAAATTAAAATCTGAGCTGAGCTGGTGTCTACAGATATTGAACAGCTTCTTCAAGAGCTAAGAGACCTTTTTTCACATCATTAATCAGAAGTAGTGCTTTTACAGCATTATAAAAAGAGGAGTGAAGTGAACCATGAACAGTGCATGCATCTTCAAATGAATGGGCTGATGTAAAGCAAGGTGAGCTGTAAGTAAAAGATGTTGCCTACATTAAAAGGTACAGTCTGAATACGAGCGACTTTCTTCTTAGATGAATGTTTTAGAATTTTCTTGTGATAAATACTAGTTTGTGGTATTTTAAGGACCTTATGATCTCTGAGGGTTTCTCTATCATACAAATAAAGTACAAATTGCTCATAAAAGGTTTCATATTGATACAACACTAGCGAGGGTGGTTGAAGAAAGTAACAGTTAAGAAAAGAAGTAGAAGAGGTGTCGCTAGCATTCATATGATGAAACTGTAGCCTGTTTTCACCAGAGAGATGAATAAAAAGACACATAATAGACAATTCCTTCTGTGTGATTTTATAGGCAAGAATCTGTCAAACAGCCTCTAGAGCAGATAGGCAGCAGCTCTTAATGTAATCTTGAATCTTATTAGATTGTTTATGTAATTATCTAGCAGTGAAGTGTGGCTGATTGAAACCTTTATGTAAATATTTGTATAAATACATAAAGATATGAGAGGTAAAAATAACATCAAAATAGAAATGACAATCTGCAAAATTGAGAAGGGCAAGGCAGTCGAGTATCATCATTGCCTGAATATTATCAAAAAAGTGATAGATGCACTGTCCACATATATTACACTAGCTGTAGGCATGTTGGAGGTGAGTTATAGGGTGCAAATTATATAGAAGTACTTTCTCTCATAACACAAGGTTATCGATAGGTAGTTCAGTAGAGATGAGCATGTCCAACTGTTCAAATGGCAGTTCAGGTGAAACCTAATGCAAATAGAGTGAATTATAAACAAAAGGTTAGACTGCATGTGATGCACTTTAAATATAATATGAGCATGGAAAAAGCCTTGGCATTAGAACTCCACTATTTTGATGAGATATAGTTTCTTTCTAAAATGTGTATATAAAATGTGAAGAACACCTTCAAGTTAGGCTTTAAACACACATGCAATAATGAACAGTATGTCTGATGTAGATTGTTCATGTGTTAAATAGGAGCATACTTTAGGCCAGTTAGAATTGAATGTTACAATGCAAAAGAATGATGGTTTCCCAAATAATCTACTAAGAGTCATGCTATCAGCAGTCTCTTTAGATGCCCAAGCATGAGAGCTAATGAAACTGATAAGCAAAGTGAGGGCATTCTCAAGAGAGTCATCCAGGGAGATAGCACAAGCAGATTCCACTTTAGCTTGATACTGTTGCTCTCTAGAGATATATGCCAACTATTCTTCTTCAACACATGAGAACATATTGACTAAGTACTCACATGTTAAGTAATCAAGTGTTGAAAAATAATTGTCATCATTGTGAAACAATCGAAAACAGTATTACTAGATCTGTGAAAGTGTGAACAAGATCAACAAAGGAGAGATTTCTCATTCCACATCACCATGAGGAAAGAATAAGACATAATTTAATAGTTCATAGTGCTGTGTGAGAATGTCTAATATCTGTCCAGTAGGCTAATACTTTGCATGGATGACAATTAATTAAGAAGAAAGAGCTGTGCTATCAACAGCATAGAGTATGGCAGCAAATTTACTATTAGCAGTGTGCTCATAAAGCTTGACATCATGAGTAATAGAGTTCTTAGCATGTGCGTAAATAGGGTGCAGTGAATGAAAATAAGAATTGATATGCATGAGTGCATCACAAATAGCTTATATAATAGTTGCATGTATTTTAAAGTTCACAGCAGCTGATGTGTAGGTAGTTTCATTATAGAGAAACTAATAAATAGAATGCCCTGCTATTTCTGCATTATAAAGAATATGGTATGTCCAGCCTGTGATAGTGATAGTCAAAAAACTAGACTTTAAAGAAAAGTGTGTGAAGCTGCTAGCAATAGCAATGCCAGTAAAAGAGAAAAAGTTATTGATTAAATAGCATTAATCGACAAAAGTTTTTGCAAATGCCAGCTGTCGAAGTAATGCAGAGAAATGTGAAGGCTATAGAGGAAGGCATTGAACTATATGATGTTCAAAACTATAAAATTTGTTATCAGCCTCTGTAGACAACAATAAAGCATTATAGTGAGAATAATGGTGATCCCACAAAGGAGATAGCAGAAGAATAAGAGGCCTGTACACTAGTTTAGCCTACTAAGTTTGTGCAGCCCATAGGTGAATAGAACATTCAGGATGTTGTATAGCATTTAAATTAATGCCATCTTAAAGATAGTAAGAATGAGAAATGATGTCAGATGAACGAGAAGTCATAGTAGTGGTCAAAGAATGATAGAAGTACATTATGAACACAACTTAAAAATACAAGAGTTTAGATCATCATCAAACAATAGGTAACTATGAGCTCTATTCTACACTGTCCTCACTGTCACCATTATTATCATGAAGGCATTTTTGAGGTCGCTTGTGTTCTACATCTTCATCAACCCTGCTTTTTGACTAGTCATACTTTTTTTCAATCAAGCAACCACTGGTCTGACTATATTGTACAGGAGCTATAACTGCAGCTCTCAAACTGATATCAAATATATGCACAATGCACTGCTCATCCTGAACATCAAGAAGATATCCTACGATAAATAAATATGTGTTAGATGTAGGCATATGAGTCTTCATGAACTTGGGAGTATTAAAAATGTAGAAGCACAATCAAACATCATGATTATCACCCTTCATTCACTGCAACAAACTCATATCAAACCCTCGATCAAGAGCAACATCAGATAGAGATCACTCCACTCTATTGCATAAAATAACATATCTTATGAATTATCTCTAACTATGCAACAGTTTCATAGCCTGTACAGTAGAATAAAAACTAACTCAAAAAAAAGACAGAAGATACATACATCTAACACAAATAACTCTAAGTGCTACATTCTAGATGCATGACCATCACTATCAAATTAGCTATCACCCTCTACAGTGATAGCATCTGTAGTCTTGACAACAGAAATTTTAATATGAGCACAGATAAAATATGTCCCTCAGCAGGAACAACATCTGTAGGAGGAATAAAGACATAGAGGTGACTGTAAATGTCCCTTTGATTACTATCATCGATAGCAAGAAAAGCATCATAACTATAAGTGCAAAGTTTAGAACTATCTCTAGGATGACCATCAGTAATACTGACAAGTCCAAAATATTATGCACATAAAGTCATAATGTCTAGCTAAACAGTGATACAGTGCATTATAAACCTGTTGATCTATAAACATGAGCATATAAATAACTGCACAGTATATATCAATATCACAATCTTACACACCCCTATGAGAATGGACACAGTACACAACTAGTCTACATCTGCATGGAGAACATTAGTAGAAAGCATGCAAAAGTTAAGATATGATACACAATTCAAAAAGAAAGATCTATATAGTACATTACAAATACATAAAAGCCTGAATTGCAAAAGGATTAGTAGTGTTGTGCTTCAGAGCACTCCATTAAAATACATTGTGCAGAAAGCAGAAATACACTAAAAATTAAAAGTGAGTAAACACAGTCATCACTAATACTGTCATAAAAGTAACAAATAAAGATGAAAGAATAAATAAGAATTAAGAACGTACACTAAAATATCACACTTATATAAATATAAAACATACAAATAAATAATAGATCTAAAATGGACTCAAAACTGAATAAGATCAACTGACAAGAATAGAGCAATTGGTGCTTATATCACTTTAGATATGCATGATAACTTTATGATGCACTACACATTATTGTCTTCAGAAATTGGAGTGTGTAGTGCATCATAAAGACCTTTTATTATTGGCTCTTCTGACAGCAGATGCACTGAACATCTAGACAATAATTACATATATGCACAATGATGCCAATACACTGTGTGAGTGCCAGCTGTCAGCTATTTTTCTCATCCTCACTTAATAGTGAGCATGAGCAGAGTGAAGATATATAAGATATAGACATCAGCTGAAAAATTATCATTAAAGTTGCAGTCCTCATGCTTCAATAGTGTAGGCACAGAAATGCATAAGTGGGGCACAGTAGTGGGTGATAGAGATAATGCTACCAAGTTTAGTGCAGCCCAATTGCATGCTGTCAGAAGGCATCTCACTAGTGCTCAAGTTTGATAATATAGTGTGATGCTTTGTATGATGCAGTTGTTGGAGAAATAATTGGAATGCATTTTATCTATTAGTTTTGCTCCTACTGATCATTTATCTCACTAGGCAAGTCATCATCACATTACATATCACCCTTGATCAGAAACCACTTATTATCATGGCTGTCACAGAATAAGGCAATACTTAAGACCTTTTTTTTTTTTACCCTGATTGGGCACAACTTTAATGCACAAGCTTTTGACTTGTCATTGTCTCTAGGTTCTTTAGCCTCTTAACATCAGCATGGGTGTCTAAGTCCTCTGTAAGATATTGCACTCAAAAACACTGACTTAGCTGTACTGTGTTTTGAGAATCCAAATCAAACTCCAATTAAATTGAGCTCTTTCAAGGATAGCTGGCCATGATAGATATGCCACCCAAAACACTAATAAAGGGTGAATAAAAGCCTAGGCATAATGTTGAGTATGTGCTTATACTCTAATTTTTTTTATATGGTGCTCATATACAACAAGCTATATTTAGCATGTGGTATTGATGGTCAGATGCTTAAACAGTGTGAAAACTATCAGCACTAGCTATCTTGCTAACAACTGGTGATGCTACATCAATACTGATATGCAATATCAGCATCAAGCATATAGAGTGGACATAGATGCTCACACAGTGCAGAAACTGTCAGCATTAATAGCATGCAGTAAGATAAAATATTAAAATAGCATATCAGTATAAATGTGTAGAGTGGACATGCATGCACACATAGCACAGAAACTGCCAGCACTACTTGTCTTGCCAATAGCTAGAGAAACTATATTGAAGTTGACTCACCACCTTAATATCTATCATGAGGAGTGGATGTGTTAGAAGAGATCATCACTAGCTGTTAGCAAGATAGCTAATGAGACTACATTAATGCTAACATGCTATGTCAGCATTAAGTCTATAGAGTGAGCATGCTGTTAGTGTCAGCTATCGTGTTGACAGCTGGTGTCTACATCTTATTTTTTTTTAACAGTGAGATCTATTTAATGACAGTTTGATGCATGTGCTACGTAAGAGTCACCTTATATTTGATGTTTAGTAGACCTTCATAGTCATTGATATATTTGATATTATCTGGCTTTTTCTATAAATCTCCACCAAGCCCTCATCACCTCGTTCAATCTATCTAGCTAGTCATCCTCCTCTAACATAAGTGCATTGTGCATTATTAAAAATAGATTAGTATCAAAACCCCTTAGCAACTTGAGCATCTCCCACTTCAAAGTGTGACATGTTCTTTTTTAATATGTATATTTGCTCATTTTGAGATATTTCTATACTTACACTTTTATATACAAGAGATTGAGGGTTCTGTGAATAATTTAAATGTTAGTGAGCTTATTATTTATTTGACATCTGCATTCAGTATGAACTGTTATGGCATACTAGATCTTGGACCTGATTTTTTCACTGCTAGTTAGCTTATCGAGAGCGATGCCACAAGAGAGGAGCTTATCAGTTTAGTTAAGTCTCCCTGTGTCAATCTACTGCTAGCATACAATTACAATAGGAATCTCATTCATCCTTCCAACTATCACAAAATTCTCTGTAGTGCAATAGTCGTACTCAGCATTTAACTCATGCACTATATTATATCTAATATATTTGTTGGTGATATCACCTGAGCTGATATTTTTATCGCTAACATCAATAGGATTCATATCATAACACCTTCTAAAATCTTGACTTCTAAAAAACAAAAGCTTTTTACTAAAAATCTGTCCACTAGTGATTGCGGTGGCTCTCTTGCTCTCTCTCCCAATTCTTCTTCCTCTCTATTTAAACATATAAGAGCATGTTAAAATGTATGTGAACAACTTCTTCTCTTTTCTTGCTTATTCTAAAAGATGAAACCCACTGCCCATAGAATAGTCATGCACTATGACATGGCTATAGAGCTTGCAATTCATAAATGACATTGACTATCTCATTATAAATTAGTTACATTAATAGCGAAGAACCCTTGCTTATAATAAACGATATTCATGTGATTGATGAAGTGTTTGACACCATCTGCATGTCATCTAATATACTCCTCACAAGCAAGGTCTATGCTGATGCAGTCAAAGCTTCCTCAAGTATTATAAATTATTTCAATATTATTTACTATGATTATATGACCAACTTTTATAACTATTTTTAATAGCACTGCTATATTATAATGCATTATCATTTATGTGATGATTAAGGTTAATCACTTAAATAAAGACTTCAAACACATTAAATACACATAATAAATTATTTATTATTTAAACTTATAATATTAAGAGATTAAAAAAAAATTAGTGATTAAAACAAATAGTTATTTACATTAATAATAATAATAATAAGTTAAAATTATAAAAATTTATAGTAATTCTCCAGCTCAATTGCTATATTTTGAGGCTTTAATACTTATTAATTCAGTTAATAGCTCATTTTTATATATAAATTTTTTTTTTAAAGAACCCATTAAAAAACTGCTCAAAAATATAATTGTGGACTTCTATTGTTTATATTTATAAATATAAGTTAAACTAAATTAAATAAAAAATATATATTTTATCATTTATTAATTATATTATAAAAATAATTTACTTTAAATTCTATAAAAAATTAATATTAAGTTAGATGAATTAAATAAATAATATTTTATTTATAAGTAGTAGTTTTACAAATAAAAATAAGTTTAAAAAGATCAAATAATTAGATAGTATAAAACTTATTATTAATTATTAATATCACATCTGAATATATATATTTTACTTCTCTTCTTTAATATATACATTAAATATGAATTATTAAGCAACTTATGAGATAAATATGATAATTTTTAATTTATAATGAGCATCCATAGGATATTATAATTAACATTTAGTTGTTTCTAAATAGTAAACTCAATAATATTGTTATAAATTTTCTTTAAAGTTATACTCTTATAAATAATATTTAGCCTAGCATTTAAGCTGCTTTTATTATATCTTAGCTTTACTTATTATTATTATTAATTAATTAATTTTAAATTCATGTTAGTTAAATTTATAAAGACAGTCAATAATAATCATAATATAAATCACTGCTCCTCTTAATAATGAGAAAATCGCTGAAAGCTCACACTGATCTATTATCATAATGATGCAACAAAAAGATATTGTCTTCAAAGGAATCATCTGTTGATATTTCAAAATCTATTGATACTTCAGAATTAGACATCTTAAAATCATAATCTGAGTAGTGATTATTTATTAGCTAATAAGTAGCCTATTTTAAAAATAGTGATACAGCTAAATACTTAAATTATATTTAAATACCTTTGTGAGCTGAGTGGAAGAAGAATTAATGATATGATGGAGATAAAAGTGCATAGGATTAATTATAGTTTGACTATGAATTGTTGATGAAGAGAAAAAATAAATACAAGGATTATATTCATGTGACTATAAAAAGAATTTTTGCCATAATTTTTTGAGGTAAATATTACCAAAAGGTATTATTTAACTTAATTAGAGTAAAAAAGAGTGCTATTTGTCTGAGATTAAAATATTAATAATATCATTAATTATTAAAATAGCAGAAAACTCACTATGTTGCTTGTTATGAAGTTATAAATGTTGAGAGGGATAATTACTCAAAATATGAGCTGTTAAAGAAGGGTACAGAAGGTGAAAGGCAGTGATATATTTAAAAAAAGCACATTAAGATATAATAAGCTTATCTGAATTGATTTTAATGTTATCTGAGGCTCTAAATGTTTTGAGTGTTGTGAATTTAGATAATACTTAGACCAGCTCAGAATAAAATATAGCTAGCCTTATATGAAATCAGACTGAGATATACTCTTACTTTATAAAAAAAATTAAAAATTAAATTAAAAATATTATATTATCATATATAAAATAGAATTTACAAAAATTACCAACACTTTAAAACAGCTGATTACTATGAAGTGCCACCAATATTAATTTACCTCGAGATGACTAGTCCAAGTGTAGATTTTATAAGGGGTATAAGTGTAAAAAGTGTCATTATCTTGTCTCAATTTTTTATATCTCATATATAGCTAACAATGCTTCTACAGATTTGTTCAATAGAATAAGATAAAAGATGTTTAAAGGTGATGCACTAATATCATATGGTAAAATAGTTCTCAATTATAAATAGGAAATAAAACAACTTAAAAGTGTAAATAAATCTACTTCATTACTTAAATCTACTCAAATTTTTCTGCTTTCTTGAAGAAACTTAATTATTTATTTGAGGAAAAGTTTATATCTTTAAGTTAAATCTGATGAAGAGATCATGAATGTGTACATACTGAATTTGAAACCCATGACTTAGATTACAGTAGGCAGTCAACAGCCATGCTATTGACCTGAAGATTTTTATCGTACATGAGTTATTTGGTCTTGTTGATCTTATAATAGTGGTCAGCATCATCAGTGCATGCCCTTGTGGTGCGCTCTGTTATATCCTTGGCCATACCCACATTATGAGCATGAGACAGCAGAATAAAACACTGCAGGCAGGGACATCATCCTAAATTTCTTATACTGATAAGCAAAATTCTGCAAAGAAAATACTAGTGAGCAAGGTCTGTGCGATGATGGTGAATAAGGCACATACTTCTCGAGATAATCAGCAGAATATATGAAAACATGTGGGTAAAATTATTGTTCGATTCTGTTGTAGCACTTGATGATAATGCTGTGCTTCTAAGCCTCCATGAATTCATCATTTAACAGCACTTTATACTATGCATGCAAGGCCTCGTGACAGCAGGGCAATACTAGCAGTTTTTTCTACTGGCTGTTTGCTTTGCAGTAAATTTTTTTGAAGTTATTAAGCAGCTGCAATAAGAAAAATCAATTATAAAGATCATACTCCATGCTATGATGCAAAAAAATTACTATCTGAAAATATGCGACATGTTCGCAGGAATGACATAAAGGTTTATAGCACTGATACTTAGAATCATTGGTAAAAAAGAGATAGAGAGGTTGGAGTTTTGGCATTGCCAAAGGATATGAGGTGAGTTCTATCAAAGGCAAATATAAAGCTGATGATACAGCGAGGCCAATCACATTTTGGCTCTAGCAGTGAGTTTTGGAGGTCTTGATGGGCTTTTTAAAAAGGAGGCACAGTGTACAGTTCACTGTGCACCCGTACAGGATTAGATGCACTTCTTAGCTGCTAATAGAGTTCATAAAGCTCGAAATGAAAATGCTGATAGTCTGTTAGCTGAGCGAGCTTCTTCTGTATGACTTATACCAAATTTTTATAATAGAAATCCTCGATGATAAAGTTTCGAGGACTAGCACTCAAATCTGAAGAGACTCCCTGACACAGCTCATATGAGATGAATACTCATAGGTATTTATGTCCAGCCCACATCTTTGTCTACCCACTCCTTAGTTTCTTCAGTAGCTAACTCACTATTGATTTTGTCCTAGTGAGCTGTTCGCACATCCTCTGAGCAGAAGTTGGGGTTGCTGATGATGTTCACCAACTTTTTTGAAACTAGACTGTGACTTTTATGGGCTATTATTCTAAAACTAATCACTTAAGCAGAATGAGCTAGCATTTGAGTAAGAATAATGCAGTGAAAGGGTCGAGTTCGATGGTGCACTGCTTTCAATGATATCAGAGAGACCTTAGAGAGAGAGTTGCTCATCTAGATCATGAGAGGGAAATTTAAAGGCATAATAGTGTTAAAAAAGTTCAAACTAATTGTGCTGAGTAGACAGGACCTTACAGACCCTTTGCCCTAAGGAGGATAAAATTCCCATAGTAAGCTCTGATTGTGACAGTATACTGAGTGCTATAGAATCAGCAGGTGGTGGAGTAAGAGGAGGCTAAAGCAGGAGATCATAAAACCACTTGGGAAAATAATGATTAATGTAAAGCTTTCATAATCTCCTATGCATAAGTGATAGCACAAAATCATCCTCCTCTGTTGCCAATGCTGATGATGGAGGGGCTGGATAAAAATTAAATTAATCAGATTTGCTTACTAGTTAAAATCATAGACATGCCTCAGTAGCAGCAAGAATGTCATCCGCAGATTGTGCATTCTGCTCATATGTCGACATTATCAGCAAGTGCTTGTAACTAGGTTTCAATCATGCTTTTTTGCGAGCCACCTAGAGCTTTTTTACTTTGTCCTTGGCCCTAAATAAGTATTTCTTGGACCTTTTGCATATTCACTTATGCTAGATGAGGGCTTTGAGTTGGCTAAATAGTCAATCGTAAATGCAAGTCTCGATAAATACAGTTGTCTCTTGCATAGTGAGCAAAACTTCCACTAAGATTGAGCTCCTGTATAATAGTGAATCCTGGGTGTTTATATCTTGAAGTGGGTGCTTATCAATAGTTCTTATGTCAGTTTGCCATAGACAGCTGAGCATGATGAATTAAACATGGCAGATAAAAGGTAGAGAAAATATGATTGTGAAAGGTACAATACTATATTGAAGCCACATGAGTACACATAGAGATAGAAAATGTACGAACATATAAAGCCACTCAATTATGCCCTCATCTGAAATCTAAAGATAGATGATGAGTAATTATATACAATGGCATGCGCAAACTACTTATGACTTTAAGTGGGCCTCTCACTTCTATTAAAACCTCAGCAAATCTTCCTCTGACAACTCATTTAGCATCTGCAAAATTTAATTAAAAATTAGTTCAAAGATGTAAAGGTGCATTATATTAAAGTTAGCAGAGGTGAACCCATCGAGGATAAATTGAGACTGCAAAAAAAATACAATTAGATATAATGTGCAACTATATATTTGGGTCACTCACCACTGTGCCAGCTAGGGCAATAGCTAGGTATGGAACCCTGCCTTCAAATGACACAGGCTCACCAAAGTGGTGCTTAAAAAAGTAATGCTAAAGGCTGCGTGCCGTCAAATGTCTTTTACCATGATGCTCCATCCCTTAGTAAAAGGTTCTGTATACAATATCAGCTAGAGCTTCATGACTGAAGTCACGGATGAGATTTCCCTAGATCGTGTTATTAAAATATTGATCAGCAATTACAGAGGGATAGCAACTTACTTGAGCATCTTTATCCCCACTATAGAGGAACTTATCATCTTGCAACTAGTCTTTTACTCTCATGATCTTTTCATCTGTTATTGGGGAGCACATCATCTCATCTGTGGCCAATTCATCTTTAGTATCATTTATAGCAATGCACGTGAACAGTGAGTAATAAAGGTCTTTTGCATCCTCCTCCTCAAGATCTGCCATAGTTGAAAACTCAATTGCTACTATGGCATTAGTGTGGCTGACTTGTCTCTTTTCAGAAATCACAGCTTTTTTATTAAATCTTAGGTTAACTAAGGATCATAAAGAATGTATAAATAGATGTAAAATTATATAAGTATATGAGCTCAATAAGAAGATAAAGAACTTAGTATAATTTTCACATCTAAAAAAAAATACTAAAACCTAAATAATTTTGCCTTTAAAGTACTTTCTTGATAATAAATATAACAAATTATTACTATATAGGATGCTGAAGAATAGAAGAATAATAGTTAAAGATAAGCATCAAAGTAATTATATAATAAAAAGAGCAATCTGTTTTAGATGTTATATAGATGAGTAAAAATAGCAGCTTAAAAAATATAAAATATAAAAAATGATATATTTTATTATAATTATAATAGAGCTTATATAAACTTTTTTTTTTTTATCACTAGCAATTGTAACATGTGTGACTATGATGGAGGTGGTAAACTAAGGAGTAAACTTTAAAAGTGGCCACAACACAATATACTATAAGGTAAAACATAATATGATATAATATGAAGCTTATGATACTAAGTTGTAATTTTAAAACTTTACTTATTTGCATTGACTCAAAAATCTAGCCTTATGATATGCTTTAGAGAGCTTGCTATAGTCAGCTTTTATATAAAAGTGTAGCTTCAACTCCTAAAAAGTTATTATATAATAGTAAATTATTAAGTGAGTTTAAATTAAGATAATCTATTAAAGTCATCTATTTAATTGTATGTAAATAATTGAGTAATATTGAGTATTAAATTAAGCCTTGTTAAAGCAATTAAGAGAGTTTCTTAGATGTCATTCATTAGTACAACATTGAGTGTTTATGAGTTGAGCTAAAAGCTGTCAAAAAAAGGTTATTGCCTATATTTAAGTATTGTGTTAGTACAAGAATTGGTTAAGTTAAAAAGAAGTCTGAGTTATTTAAAAGATATATTTTTGAGTATAAACATATTATATTATATAAGAGTAAGCACTCATGATAACTATCCCTTTATTATCTTTTATATTAAGCCTTTAACATTCACAATTAGGGCTAAACTCATCTTCTCTATTATAAATAATATTAGGACCATGCTTCTTATTACAAATATAGTAATTATTATTATAGATGGTGATCAGCTGAGGACAATTTTAATAGATGTGACTCATCATAAAGTGATAAGCTTTATAATAACTCTATTCTTTAACTCATCATCAAGAGTGATAAAAAGTTAATAAAAATATAAATATAAAAGTAAATTTATTATTTTGACTCATCCTCATACTGTTTATACTCTTTACACTGCTATAACTTCTCTTACTTTAGCTTATCTTATATATTTATATACTAAAGGACTTTTTCCTCATTAAAAGTTATCTCTTTATATATATACCTCATTGTTCACTTTGTTAATAAATACTTTACTAAAGTCTTAACTTAATATTATTTAAAAACACTTAGTCTAATAGATTTTATATAGTAATATAGAACACACATATTATAAATTGATTACATTCTTTTATATTTAATATTTTATAATAATTAATATATAAAGTAATATATAATAATAAACATCCTTTTTTAATTTTTTATACTTTGTTAATGAATTAAATATAAAAAAATGAGTATAAATTATAATATCTTTTTTAATATTAAAGATTTATATATTATATTTAATAGAGAGTTTTGTGAAAGGCCATTATAATGATAAAAGGCATATTGATTATTAATTTATATTTATATTTATATTATTAAAATATTTCATTATTTGTTAGATAAGTTGTATACAATGCATTAATATCTGAGGAGATTGTGAACTCTTTCATCAAAAAGAATTGTTGTTTAATGTTTTTTTATAAAAATTATTCTAATATATTAAAAAAGTGATGTATCTTTGTCGGTTTATATTTTCAACATCTATTTTCACTTCTATATTTACATTATCTCTATTATTTATTGTAACCCCTGCTTCTTTAACATTTGAGATTGTGGCTACATCTTTCAATCCTTATGCAATAGCTAATCATGTATTTTTGACTACAAAAGATAAAAGATAAAGCAGTGAATAAAATTTAGACAAAGAGAGAGAAAAAGTGAGCTTAAAATGCAGTGGCAATAGAGAGTTTGGTAGATTTGAAAGATAAAGTAAGTTATCCGATCTTCTTCTTTTATTTCATCCTCTTTAATATAAGTTTTTTTACTAAAAGATTATTATAAAGATGATATAAGATATGATGCAAGTCTTATTTGTGCATTCTCATCTCTCTTTTTTAGTTTGTATTCTCATATATTCTTTTCTTACATTTAATTTTTTTTTTTCAAAGATGCATTATGCATAGATAATCACGATAGATCATTATTTACTTTTATTTATTCTGTTATACTAAGTGCTATGCATAATCATTTGAAAGATAATTTTTATGCTTGTTTTAAGCTACATACTGACCTTATAGACACAAAATTTGAAGAAGCTTCTATTCTTTCTACTGCTCTTCATTTCTCTTGATACAATTGTCATTGTACACAAGTATGTTTCTCTTTTTAATTTCTGATATATCTTATTTTTATACTTATAAATTATCAATGAGCTAATATGCTTACTGATGTCTCTCTATGTATGATGCAGAAGAATTATGTATCTAAAATGAACTATCATTAGTTCATCCCCTATACATCAAAAGAAATGCAAAATTATTTTATTCTTTATGCTAGAGTGAATGAACTTTTTATTTAAATATTTGAATGGATCTATGATATAATATTTATTTAATTTCCAATTTCTTTTATTATCTTATTTTTATTTTTATAATTTTAACTTGCATTTTATTTGCCAAAAGAGTATGAAATTTTGCATATAGAAGCAGATGTGTTGCTTAAAAACAACTGCTCTATAGTTCATTCCTTTCTTGGCTTAATGATCAATCTCAATATAATTATTAAGGCTCACAAAGATGCCAAAGATAAAGATTTTTATCTTGTGCTTTTTATAAATCAGTTTCATGGCAGTGAGCTTTGCTTTGTGGAGCCTAAACTAGTCATTCTTTTTCATTCTAAAGACTTTGTTCTGTTTTATTCAGAGAACACTACACATTTAAATTTACACTACAAAGGGCATTAAGCATCTCTGTTCTTACTGACTGATAGAGAGATAAGGGATTAGAGAAAGAATAGGAATAGTTGAATAGCTAACAAAACTTTACATTAATTTCTATTCTTTTTAATTTCTATTTTTTATTCTTAATTAACTTATTTCTTATTATAATTTTAACGCATAAAATGTTACTCAGTTTTAGAATGCAAATGCCTCAACATATAAAAATGAGAGGTATCACCATGAGATGTAGTTGATACAGCTGATTATAAAGCCACCTACAAGTTTAAATCATAGATATTCAAGTTGTCTTATTAGAAGTGAAATATGTATATGTCTGTAGCAAGAGAAAAAAAATAAGTATTATATAGTACTATTTATGATACTTTAATAAAATAAATATCTAAAACTTCTGTACAAAATGGAATGCCACTCTATATGTTATCACTGCATATTTATCATAAGTTAATAAATTAGTTAAAGATACAAATAAACTTCTACTACACATTCTTAAGTATCCATACACATAAAGCCTTAAAGATGATAAGTATGAGATAATGGACCTCAAGAAGCTATTGAGGATATAACTAGACTACCTCAATAAGGCTATTTATTATCTCAACTATTACCTATTACTGATATTTTAGTTTTTATTTAAAGAGCTCTTACTCAAACTTGTTGTCAATATCACATAAACAACTTTTATGTAGAGCATGAGTCTTCTATGATAGTTAGATGTTGTAAATTGAACAGTATATGTTATGTAGTAAAATTTAGATAGGTATACTATAGCTATTTAATATGCTATTAAGCATAAATTAACATATAATTACTAATATAACCCTTATTTATGATATTATTTATAATATTCACTCATATTAATTACTTGTCTATTTATTCTAGTTATATTCATTCACTTCAATGTTTTTATACTTACTCTAATACTTACATCTCTCATAGTTATCACTACCACATTATTAGTGCTTCACCAGCATACAGCTATTATATAAAAGGCCTTATCTTCTCTTTCTTTTTTCTTATCTTTAAATACTGCTCATCTTATAGCATATCCCACCTATATTAGCTCCAAAGTGTGCTAATACACCATCATGACTCATCTTTCCTATGTGCACGGTAAGCATAGCTGCACTTCTAGCACTACTGTTACAATTTTTTTTGACATTGTCTTGATGTTATACTACTGCTATTATTTCTTATCTAGATTGCTTAATCTGTCTCCTTCTTTATCTTATATTACCTGCTTGACTACCGCTTTATGCATCACTGTCTTTAATGTATGAACATATTAAAGAACTGCACTTCAAGCAATATTATTATCATCTCATTCACCTTCTTTATCTCTATTTATTATCATATCTTACATCTCACATTCTTTCACCTTTCTTGTTGGAATGAGAGAATACATATAGTGCGCACTTATAGAATGTTATAATAGGTGTTGGATCTCACATGACTTTTGAGTACATAGTGTACGCATCTCTCCTTCTCTCTTCTCTCAGTCATGTATGCATACATGCTGAGGGTACGTGTTTTTTCTCACTACATTACTTTGATTATCTTACTCACTATAACCTACAGTACTATGGTACAGATAGAGTTATCTAATATAGTCATATATGCACACACATTGAGATACTGTAGTACAGACTTTAATAGATTATGAGCCCTGCCCTTTATAATGGATAGAGGATTAAAGCCTGTACAATGCTCAATAATGCAAACAGCTTGATCAACTTGCTCTCAACGCATATACCCACTTCTTGCTATATTTTCATGTAAACCAGTGCATACATTTACTTTACAGGCACATACATTTACTTAATAGGCACATATACTCACTGAGAATGTCCTCTTTGACCCCCTTGAACCCACTGGTACTGGTCATACCTCCATCGCCACTGTCTCCCCTACCAACGACTCTGTTGCTGACTGGAACAGAAGTGACCATAGTGCAACAAGAATCGGTTCCTATGCAATCACTACTAGTTCTCCCCACTGATGCCTCTAAACCTTCAGTATCCATGTGTTCTCTCAATGCAACTAATTGGCTCATAGATTTGATCTTGGACAGGGCATCTAGCAATTAGTTGCAGTGGTCGACTCAGCTCACTGACATTCTAGGCATTTTGGGCAGTCTGTAGAGGTATCCACTTAGAAAGGCCAGGGTATCGGACTAGGTCTACAAACTGAGGGCGCACTAAAACTAGGAGGACAACAACTTCAATGTTCTCTCATTTATCTAGTCCAAAATTGCCAAAGCAGAGAGGGATCATATTGCAAAATCAGCTACCTCGAAACAAGCATTGGATGCTTTGACCCTCTATTATGAGAAATGTAGACTGTTTACACAAGTGCTGATCATCCAAGAAGCTCTCACGATGAGGTACTCTCGATCCATTCCTTTCTCTCAAATGTTAACAATGTTCTAGAAAATAAATGAGCACATATGAGCTATAGGCCCTATCAACCCCAAAAGCTTCCTCGTAATTCTAATAGTGAATGGGCTGTTTACTTAAGAACTTGCAAATGTCAGAGATTAGATCAGAAATATATTGGCTGCTGGCAAGTGCATACTCTCCAGCATACATGATAAATTGGACATAGAGTAAGCCTTCATAACCTGAGAGTCAGCGCCAGCCATGGTCTTAGTGATACAAGCACAAAAATCTCACCAGCAGACACCAGGCAACAGTATGCTATGCTTTAATTATAAAAAGGCAAGACACTCACCTGCCTTCTGCATTGCCCTAAGAGGAGGAATGACAGGAAAGACTATCAAAGAAGCTAAAGAGGCACAGTGAGTATCTAGGTCCAGCAGATCCAGCAAAGTCAGGAAGTCTTCAGATAAAGGGCAGACATTATATAACTCGAAGGGGCAAGCATGCATTCTGATCAATGATGAAGTATTTTATGCTGAACATCCTTCAGATGCTCCTACTGCTGCATTTGTGACATCTGACTTTACTGGTTTAGTTATGGACACTACTTAGCTAATCCCGCAACACTTTATGCATGCAGCAGACATTCAAAAATATGAAGTCTAGATGGCATCTGGCCCTGATGACCTCAAGGCTAGCATTGACTAGCATTCTTGCAGCTGTCCCATTGATACTGCTACTTTCTCTTAAATAACTAAAAAGAAATAGCTGTTAGACCTCACTGCTCATTCTTTCTTCCTCAACACTGGTGCTATGATCCACATCTCTCTAAAGGCATCCAATTTCTATGATCTATGCCCAATCCCTCCTCATTGAATTTATGGAGTTAATGGCTCTATTATTAATACCTTTGGGATTGGTTCTGTGCACCTTGTTGTCGACAAGGGAATTCCACTCATTTTTGATGATGTCCTCTATATCCCTTCTGCTACCATCTACCTAATTTCTGTTCATTGCCTGAACCACCAGGATGACCTCACTAGCCATTTTGACCGTGATAAGTGCTGGATCACAAATCATAATGCCACAACCATTGCGCATGGTGTAATTACTAAAAATCACAACCTTTACTCTTTATTGATCTCATCTATATCTTGTAGGCATCAGGCCTTACATGTCTCCCATAAAGTTCTTATGCTTGAAACGTGGTACCGCCAACTCAGCCATGCTAACTATCACACGATCCTCGACATGGCCAAATCTTCCACTATCTAAGATATGCCTATTGACTTATCATTGGAACCACTAAAATGTGAACTGTGCATTTTAAGTAAACAGGTTCGACATCCAGTACTAAAACTGCAGAAAAGCAAATAGTCAACTAAACAATTAGAAAGGGTGCATGTGGACTTAACAGGTCTTATGTCAGTTACCTCTCAAAGTGGGAATCTGTATTCTATGAATCTAATTGATGACTTTTTTTAGCTTTTGTTGGAGCATCTCTCTTAGAATAAAGGCTGCTGCTTTCAGCTGCATTAAGGACTGTGAACTTGCTATAAAAACTCAAACAGGACAGAAGATGGGTATTTATGTCATCAACAATAACAAGCTAAAATCCTCTGATATGCAATGCTAATGTGCAGATCGTGGGATAGAACATCAATTCACTACCCCCTATACTTCTGCGCAAAATGGTCGAGTTGAACAGCTTCACCTGATAATTATGAACAAAGCCCATGCAATGTGGATTGCTTGCAATGCTCCTGCCTTGCTTTGAGATAAATTTAATGTCACTATCACATATCTTTTAACTCTAACCCCTTCAACTTCCTTATAAGGCAAAACTCCCTATAAACTTTAGTACTCTCAAAAACCCAATATATTCTACCTTCATAAGATCAGGTGCAATGTGTATATTCTAATTTATCCTCACGCCCACAAAATCAACACACGCTCTATCGCTTGCAAACTTATTAGTTACGAACTATATGCCAAAGCTTATTGCTACTGACATCCACTGTCCAGCAAAATTCTTACCTTCTTTAATGTTTTTTTTTTATTAAGCATAAAGATGCTACTGCTCGCCCTCTGTTTTTTAGAAAACTCGTTGGTAACTCTGCACCTTTCACTGATAATTTCATGTGGAACAACAGTGGACTACCCTTATTGATGGCATCACACCAGCACCCTTCAATAACTTCTATCACTGAGCCTCCACCAACTCAACCTCTCAGTATACTAGACAATAATAAACCTACTATCAATTCCCCTACTACACATATACCTGCCATTCTATCACTAAACCCTATCATTACTCTCTCACTACCCCTCCAACTAGCTAAACTGTACCCACTAAATCTAGCCAATGCTCCTGAACTGCCACCTTTATATCACTCTGGGTGTATCTATTTTTCCAACAACTATCATGACACAAATAATGGCTTGCTTCTAGATCACGCACTCAATCATGCACTGCAAGAATCTTATGAGGCTACTGCTCAAATGTAATTGATGCAGACCTTTGACGCAGTCCCCTGCCAACAACTTACTACTGTGCTAGGTGAGGAGGAGATCAAACTAATCAGTGAGATATATGCTATGATGATGGACTCACCTTTTGATATAAAATATCTAGATGACTCAAAAATCTGAAAAGAGGTATTAGTAGCACTAGACATAGAGGAATGGCTGAAGGAAGCTGAGAAAGAGTTAAAATGCTTATAGGACCTTCAGGTATATGAACTTGTGTCCAGATTGTCTGTCTTACATAAACATCGAATCCTACAAGGCTAATTTGTCTACTACAGAAAGAGGGATAAAAACAATATTATCACTCAACATAAGGTACAGTTTATCACTAAAGGTTTTGAACAAGTGTACGGACAAGATTATACAAAGATGATGGTGCCCACTGCCTAGCTGGAATCCTTTAGAACACTCTTACACATCGCCACTGCTCAAGATTAGGATACACAATAGTACGATATCAAAACTGCATTTCTCTATGGAGTCCTCCCAAATGATGAGGTACAGTTTATAAAATAGCTAGAAGGGTCTGAGGAACTAGAGAAAAAAGACTGGATATAGTGGCTCAAAAGGGGGCTGTATGAAATGAAGCAAAGTGGGAGAGTTTGGAATAAAATCATGCACTCAGCAATGGTAGAGTGGAGATTCACACAGTTGCCTTATGAGTGATGTGTCTATTACTGGAAACTGAATACTGGGGTTCTTCTTATCACTGTCCATGTTGATAATATGCTATCTATTGCTAGCAGCAAAGGTGAAAATGAGACATTCAAGCACCTTTTGTGAGAGAAATGGGTGATCTCTGACCTTAGCAAAGCTAAGTTTACCCTCAGGATTGCCATTGACTATGACTATAAATAACAGTCTGTATCCCTCTCTCAAACTGCTCTGATCAATCAGATCATCATGCAATTTTAACAGCAGAATAGTGATTCTATCTCTACTCTGATCATACTCAGTGTTCAACTGATCAGGCTAGACAAATGAATACCACTCACTAAAAAGCAATCTGACTATCTTTCAAAAACCCCTTACTGCTTGCTTGTCGGGTGCCTGATGTACCTTGTGATTAGCACCCATCCTGACATTACATACACTGTAAGCAAACTTACTAGTTACCTTGACTGTTACCATACAGATCACTAAAAAGTGGCTCTGCATGTCATTTAGTATTTGAAAGGAACTAAGGACTTATGATTTGTGTTGAGAGGTGAATGAATACAACTAGTTAGATTTACAGATTCTGACTATGCTAGATGTGTTGATATGTGTAAGTCTATCAGTGGCTATTGCTTCTCACTCAAAACTGGGATGATGTTTTAGTCCTCAAGAAAGCAGTGTGTGGTTGCAGATTCCACATGTGCAGCTGAATACATAGTAGCAGTGGAGGCCTCTAGAGAATGTATGTGGATTTAGATATTCCTTTCACACATTGATATTCTCCAGGATGAGCCCACACCACTTCTCTGTGATAATAATACTGTGATCACCCTATCACAAGACCAGGCTTTTTACAGCTATGCCAAGCACATAGACGTGCACCACCACCATACTAGGGAGTGGGTAGAGTCTGAGGATATATGTGTAAACTGTGTGGCTACCAAAGACAATACTGCAGACATATTTACTAAACTGTTAGACACGCAGAGATTTGTGAAGCTCAGAGGCTATTTAGATTTAGAATAGGTTCTTTTTCTTCTTTAATTTTATATCTTTGATAGTCCATGCTGAGGAGGAGTATCAGAATGAGAGAATACATACAGCATGCACTTACAGAATGTTATGATAGATGTTGGATCTCATGTGACTTTCGAGTACATAGCATATGTGTCTCTCCTTCTCTTTTCCCTCAGTCGTGTATGCACACATAATGAGGGTACATGTTTTCTCTCACTACATTACTTTGATTATCTTACTCACCATAACCTACAGTACTGTGGTACAGGTAGAGTCATTCAATATAGTCATGTATGCACACACGCTGAGGTACTGTGGTATAGACTTTAACATTTTTGCTGTTGATCACCCTTCAATTTTAATAACTCTAACAATAACACACTAATATACTCAGCTATAACTACATTTATAAGCAGATTTGAATTCTTATAGATAAAAATATTTGAACTTTCCTCCTTGTCTACTGATAGGCTTTCACCTCTACTACTTTTTAAATAGTTTAATAGCTATAAAGTCTATATCACATATAAAAACATTATTAATGATAATAAGGTCAAGCACATAATATACATCACACATAATTTTCAAGTTTATCGATAGATAACTATCACTATTGCTCACCTCAAGGTGTTCTCTTTTGATAAATATCTTAAAGAAGTTCAAACATATTAGTTGGCTAAAGTTTGTGATCATGATATCCATAATTCCTTTTAGAAGGCTTACTAATATAATTGGCCTTTTTATAACTGAGCTGATAATGTCAAAGTTATTAATCTTTGTCTATAAAAGGTAAATTTTTTATTCAGTAATAATAGCCTTCATGCTGTACTCAAATCTAATCTTAATAAAACTATAACCTATAACATGCAGATGTACATCATGCTCCTTAATCTCTCCTTTAAAAAGAGGATTAACTGAGTTAAAAAATTGATGATAAATGAGCTTACATTACACCTATTTCTTTTACCTCTCATGATTCTGTTAAAAATGTATCTTCTCATATTGCTCATTTTTCTTCCTCTTATCTCACACATATCTAAACATTTTTTATAACTCCTCTTGTCATGCCTCACTGATGCTAAAAAAAAACTACATATGTAAAATGATAGCTATTACAAGTGCTATCATTTCAAAACTAGTCATCAATCTAAAGCTTATTCTAATAGTTTTTTGATCTTGCAACCTACAAATCTCTCATTGTTATGCCTATTATTATGCTTATCCTCATTTCTCATATTGCTACTATAGTTCTTATGACTAAAGACTGAATAATTAGTATTATAGAGGATGACACTAACTCTGATACAAATAATAAGTACATCTTTTTTATAACTTTTTTTAAGCTTTATTCCTCTCATCTGTCTCTATGTTAATGAGCACATTACTACACTTTTATTGCTTGCTGTTTCTTCTCTCATGTAGTTTTATTTTATCAACAAGCTTATTATTAATTATAATTATATCTCTATTAATGCATTAATTAATGATAGATCTTAATTTTTTTTTAATTTAAAAATTCTTTATTAATCAACTTGAGCTTCACAAGCACTATTTGCCTCATACATCTCAATAAGTTAGGATTTTTCTATAAAAAAAGATTACTCTTTTTTAATTTCTTCAAATATTTTAATTTCTAGTTGTACTTCTATTTATGCACCTTATATTTTTATAACCCACTGGGTCAAGCTACTCACTTAACTTTTTTTTATACATCATGATCAGTTCATGTTATAATAGCATTCAATTTTTTATACTTTTTAATTATTTTTAGCTATTCTTTCTTAAAATAGAACTACATTATCATTGACAATAAACTTGATACTTGTATTATAAAAAATTTAAACTTTGATCTTTAAAAACTTGTCTCTCTTATATTACATATTATAGCAGCTGTTCTATCCTTGTTTATTATAAATGCTTGAGTGTAGTCAGTATATTGATATATAATGCTTATTTAAGCATGTTTAGCATATAAATATTATTGTCACTATTAATGATAAAGATTTTAGCCTTGTAAATGTAGAGCAGCTCAAAAAGCTTGACTTTTATATATACAAGACATTTATTAACTATGTTCTTGTAGATATATCACACACAGATGACTTGCTGATTAATGTTTATCACTAAATCTGCCTTAAAGGTTCAAACTAAGTCAATATAACACAGTCCTACAATTACTCATATAAATAAAAAGAAGCATAACATATGCTTCTCTAATAATATCTTACTACTAATTACATATGACCATCCTCAAGTGCTTACACTTCACTGTCTTTCATTATATCTAAGATAAAATTTATTGTTCTTTTTTACTGAGTCAATGACTATTGCCAATTAATATTAATACCATTGCTAATAATTACTCTTTATTATGCATTGATGATATCTTAGTAGATTATATTCAAGGTAAAATTTAGAGAAAAATAGACATAATAAATTTCTTTTTACTAAATTTACATTCACCTTAATGATATTCACCTTATAGTAGTCATCACACCTTTTAATTTATATAAGTAGATTGTGATGTCAATGAGTAGCCATAATGTCCATATGAGCCTATTCAGTGCCTTTATACTATCTTAGACAGTTCAGCTAAAGCTGCTTTTTACCTGATGCTGATGTTCAGCTGAGCTCGGTTAATGGCCATAGGGCTCCATCACAAATGGTTTAGCTGAGTGCCCTCTGAGTAGGCATATGGGCCTTGTCTGCTCATTGTTCACCATATCTGATGGATCAACTGAGCATATAAAAAAGTGTTTTGCTTGCTCACCATTCACCGTGTCTAATGATTTAGCCAAGATTCTCAAAGAAGGTAATAGAGTTAGGCTTGCTCACTGTTTACCATGTCTGATGATTTGGCCAAGATTCTCAGTAAAGGTCATGGGATCAGGCTTACTCACCATTCACTGTGTCTGATGATTTGGCCAAGATTCTCAGTGAAGGTAATAGGGTCTGTCTCTAATGACTCAGCTGAGATTCTTAAAAAGAGTAATAGAAATTATCTCTGATAGTTTGGCTAAGATTTTCATGAAATGTAATAGAGAACGTCTCTCATGATTTAGCCGAGACTCTCAAAAAATATAATGGGGACTATTTCTGATAATTTGGCTGAGATTCTTGGAGAAGATAATGGGGTCAGGCTGATGAGTGATAGCCTAGCCGAGACTTTTGAAAAAGGTATTGGGGTTAGGCTGGCTCACCATTGAATGTCACCAGTGTG
>SGPL01000300.1:24147-41198 GCA_004802705.1 Bondarzewia mesenterica | reverse complement strand
TCTTCTTTCATTGTTTCAATCTATCGGGACGAAAAATCTAAAATAAAATGGAGAGTTACCGCTTATTTTTCTATACATATACATATTAAAGATATTGCTTTACTAGAAGGGATTAAAAATACCTTAGGTGTAGGTAAAGTTAGAAAAAATAGTAATAGCACTGCCATATTTAGAGTCGACAATATACAAGAATTACCAGTTATTATCGATCATTTTGACAAATACCCATTGATTGGTGCCAAATATTCTGATTTTTTTATTATTTAAACAATGTTTTGATTTAATTAAGCAAAAACTACATTTAACTCAAGCGGGCCTTGAACAAATATTAGCATTGAAATGCAATCTAAATAAAGGTCTTACTGATGTTTTAAATGAAGCATTCCCAAATATTGTACCAATTGAAAGACCAAAGTATATTTTTAGTGGTATTCCAAATCCTTTTTGGATCTCAGGTTTTGTTTCTGGTGACTCATCATTTTGCGTAACTGTAGAAAAAAAAAAAAAAAGCCTAGCCCTATGAAATTCATACTTTGTAATAAGGTCTTGTTGGCTGGAGGTAGAATTATTTATGTTTATATTTTAATTGGTATTATTTGCAGGTTGATCTGCAAACTCTAAATATGCTTTTTTAGGATCTCTAAGAAGTACAGCTAGCATGATCAGCTATGAATTAATATTAAGTTCTTCTATTCTTATTATTATTTTATTAACTGGATCATTTAATTTTACTACAATCATAGAAAGTCAACAAGCAATTTGATTTATTGTGCCTTTATTACCCGTATTTATCTTCTATTTCATATCAATATTAGCAGAAACTTCAAGAACACCTTTTGATCTGCAAGAAGCGGAATCAGAACTTGTTGCTGGTTTCTTTACTGAACACTCTAGTGTTCCTTTTGTGTTTTTCTTCCTCTATTTTAACCCTAATCTAGATCTCATATCTTATCTGCGCTTGCGCTTGTTGCCTGTACAGAATGCAAGGCGTTTGCACATGTCTTCGCTGAGTTGAGTATGAAGCAGCATATCTTTTTTAGAAAAGGGTAGGGGGCTATTATAATAATATAATAGTTAATTTGACTATATGCTGGAACTACTTAAATTAATAGAATACTTAATCACTTTTGTCTTGTGCTTCTTGCCTCGTGCATCGTGCTCACCCTAGCAAGACTAAGGAGCCGAAGCTAGCCTGACTGGTTGTGTGGCGAAGCCACTAATTTTTTTTGTTTAAAAAAAACAAAATAAGCCAAAGGCGGGAGCTGCCTAAATTTTTTTTCTTTTATTTTGTTTTGTTTAAACCGCGCAGCTCCTGCCTTTGGCAGGGAAACAAACGCCTTTGTGGCTACGCAAGAAGGAGCTAGAAGCAGTAGCGCTTTAAACAAAAAAATAAACGCGAGGATGCTATAACCCTCAGCCGGGAGCTACCTCCGTGATTATTTATTCATTTTTATATATAATATAAAAATGAATTAGGGAAAGGTAAAAATAAGTAAAAATTTCATATTAAAAAAGTTAATCAGCAAGTAAATATAATACTTCAACGACTCGTAAGTCAAAGTCTTTAACTTTTTAATTAAGTTAAATTTCATGATAGAGTCTTAAATTTTTATAACTTAATTAGACCAAGCCCCCGGCTTATAAAAATAAAAATTTTTTATTAGGGCTGCGGGGTGACAATAATTATAAAAACTACATATTTAATGACTACTTAATTGAAAACATAATTTTTTGTTAATAAATTTCTCTTAAAGCGGCGATGCCGCTAGTTAATTATAAAAACAAAATTTTGCCTGCGTGCTCCGTCTTTTAGAACAAAGTGCACAGGGCGCATTTTTCTCCCCCTAATAAATTTATACATATACAAATTTATAAAGCACACTTCCCTACTCCCTAGACTTGAGTGCTGTGCTCTAGACTCTCCCTGGATGCTGGGCTGGGGTGTGCTAAAATTTCCTTCGGGTCCGGCTAAGGATCTAGATAAAAAGGCTACGCCCCTTGCTCCTCCCGCCTCGCCTATGGCGGCTGCTACGCAAGAGTAGCGAGGGAAGAACACCTAACTTTTTTAAATTATTTAGAAAGCAGTCGCCTAATTATATACTAAGCCAAGGTCAATACGATATATTATTAGCATTAACTACTTATCCTAATCGTATTTTAGAGCAAGATTTGATTGATTAATTTAAGCCTAGTATAAATGGGAAAGGAGGTATTTATGATACTACAGTTTATTTACTCCTGCAAACTCATTTCCCCGGATTCAAATTAGTGTTTTATGGTCAGATTGTTCTTACTGAGATTGCAGTGTGTCTCGTCGAAAAAAAAAATTCTGAACGAATTTGAGAAGAATCCTCTTTGCGTCCAGTTCGGTGCCCCTTTCCCCTTGCAGGAATCAGCGGACATATCCAGGAATATATTACATGCTTATGGCTCTTAGATGGTTGATATGCTATTTGTTTGCGATGGAAAGAGAACAAAACCATGCCCACATATGGTGCACACGCGACGAAGATGATGAAACTACCCTTGAAAATCCTGAAATGTGATATAAAATCGGCCATCCAAAAACCCAAAAACCAAGCCTAAACAGGGAAACTATCGCAAGACCAATTGTCCTCAAATCCATCTGAAGCCTAACCCGATCAAAACCCCCACCCACAGCGCAAGCACAGCGCTCACCCCAGCGCCCGAACCGGTCCAGCACCGCCCAGTATGGGCTCCGCTGCTCGAAACGACATCAAATCCACCAGCCACCTGCCCTACAAAGCTTTCCCATGCCTGGACAGTCGCACTGGGAACGAACAGCGTCGATGCAGTCGTCGCGCTGCCGATGAAGAGAGCGCTGGCAACGCGCGGGACGTCGTCCGCGACTTCAGGGGACTCACCGCCGAGCACGACAGGTTTATTGGAATCGTCGACCGTAAGGGAACCGGTGCTATTAGTGTTGAAGACGAAGTCGCGGTAGAAGACGTATGCCTGTGTGAATATGAAGGTGAGTGGAGGCAAGAGAGGGAGATAACAGGGCGCACAGCGTTGGGTTTGAAATGAGGAATTAGGTGCCCGACGCCGTCAAAGAGGGCATAAACAATTCCACGTTCTTGATGCACGATCCCAGCGACATTGCCGTCATCGTCAGACCAAGGCGTGGACGGTTTGCGCGTGAAGCCGCGCGTTCCGCCGAAAGTCGTATTCTGCGTGCATCAATCAGGTCAAGGTAAGCGTGTCAGAACGAGGTGACAATGAGTGTGACGGTTGGAAAAAACGGACTTGAATCAGGACTGAATAGCGAGAACACAATTAATTTTGTCAAAATTGGTATACTAAAAGACACATCGTCCTTACTTTCGAGCCCGCGATGATGCGCAATCGCGTTATTTGCTCCAGAGTAGAAGATGAGCTCAACCCCGTGCGATTGAGCTGTGGACACGAAATCACTGAAAAATGCCGCAGGTCTGTTGCACTATATTGAATTTACAGCACGGAATCCCGACTGATTGAAAACATACGGAGGGCCTGGTGGTCGAACGAAGCGGATTTCCATTTAAATCAGGTCATCTTGAGACATAAAATGGAGGTAGAAACTTACTAGGATCGCCATAAATATTCGCGGACGAAGCTATAAGTTTAATCACATATTCACTTTTAGCGATGCTTACGGACTGGAAAGATGATGTTCAAGGGAGAAGGTACATACAGAAGTTAGTTGTAGAGCCGAAGGGATACGAGGGCACAGATGACCAGTTTTTGCTTGTGGGAGCGTGGAGCGCACCGCGTACCTGGATTGCTGGATGATATGCCCGCGAAATTGGTATGTAGGAAGAGAGCTGACAACGAGATACGCACAATTATAATAGATCCCGCCATCGAGGGAAGCCTGTGGTGAAACGACGTTTTGGGATGTCGTACAGCTGTTCTGAAATTTGAGAAGAATGATGCTTAGGATCAAAGGAGTTTGAGCGCACGTCGAATGACCCCGGAGTCCAAGGACGCGAGAAATTTGCCGCATAGTCAATCATCTCGTCGAACAGTGCACATCCATAGGACGGGTTTAAAGTGCCGTTCGAGAGCTTGGATCCCGACTGTTGTTGTCTCGATCGCAGTGTCCGGAGAGTGATGCTATTTTTCTCCAGCATTACAGATGCGCGTCGTCCAAGTTGGTCTCTCATACGCTCGCGTCGATCGAGGGCAGAGGGAGCTTCGTTGGGGGCAGAAGACCAGTAGGAAGAGGGGTGCACTGTGGGTTGAAAAGAAGGGAGGAGTTCTTGTTGTGGATACGTCAGGTTTAGGTCGAAGCCGCATAGGTGCGCTCTGTATTTCCACAAGTAGATGAGAAAAATAACCAATAACCGGCGTCAGTGACAAAAGCATTAGGAAGGGACATACTGAGTCTGGAAAGACTTGAAGACGTCTTGATCAAATCCGATTAGTTGTGGAAACGATTCTAGGATGCTGATGGTGACCAGATTAGGGTAGACATCAAACCCGCCGAATAGACCATTTCCTATAGCGATTTTCTTGAGCTGAACAGGTGAGGAGGAGTTGAGCAGCGCTTGTGTGATGTAGGGCTACATAGACAAGTTCCCATATGCTGAATTAGAAAGACATCGATCACGAAATTATCTGTAAGAGAACACACGATGAAAATGCCAGCATAATCTTCGCCCGCGAGAGTCAATGGTCGGCTCGCAAGACTTGGGAAGACTTTGACCAGATTGGTAAGGAAACCGATCTAGTACATAGAAAGCAGGATAAGTCACATTCTAGATGTGGGGGTAGATGCATGACAAGAGACGGACAAAGTCGGAGGCCATCTGATTTTCGTCTTTAACTATGCCGCGGGTAATATGAGATCCATGCTAAATACAACAGAACGCGAGGGGAGCGCACCATATCCGTCCGAATCCACGGTGGAGAAGCCAGTACCGACTAAATGTGGACCGTGAACAGCGAATGATGCGTGAGTAGAGATGAGCAGACGTCTTTGAACGACGACAAAATATAATAATCAAACAGAAGGTTCTCGCACCTGGTTGATCAACCCAAATAATGTCCATCAATCCGTTTAATCCATACTGATTCTGTGTGATGGTGAAATCGTTATGAAATAGCATGGGACCATTCTGTACACGACGATCAATTGATTTTATGCGTTATGCGCATGCATGACAGATGTGCATACCCCAATCATCGAGGTGAACAGACTTGACGACCCAGGTCTACGTATAGCATAAATAAGGGCAGTCCCAAATGTCGCATCAGCTTTATCAACTTGTTCCAAAGGCGCGAAAGCGAAGATACGCACCCGCCGCCGCCGCCTAACCAAATCATCCAAGGTGATAATTGCAATTGCCCGGTTTGCGCCGTCAAAGAGCCTGTAGTCGACTCGACGCCCCAAAAGAAGAGTGTGTTGTTCGGGTGAGCGTTATTAGGTCTGGAGACGGGGACGTTGCCAGCGAAGTTGCGTGGAAGGGGAAATGTGATGTTTGGGAGACCTTGTGTTACAAAAAAGACTGATAGTTTACATGCAATCGGAACATGAACATGGACGAGTGCAACAAGTCAAACACCATTCAATGAGTAACGCAAGAGAGACTTACAGTCCTGCCATTCTGGACTGAAGTCACCTTCGGGAATTTCACTGTAGTTGTGTGGAAAGCTGTTGGGCAGTTGTCCAGGTTTGGAGGGGACGATGGAGGGTTGGGCTACGGAGGGCACGGTTGAGGATGGAGTAGCGCTCGACGAAGCATGCAAGGATGAAACGCTAGAAGACGATGCAGCATTGACACTGCTAGACGTAGCATTCGTAGCTCCATCAGCAGCAGCGGTTAACGAGAATAAAGCAAACAGAAAGGCAAAAAAAGGAGTGGACGGCAGGTATTTTCGAGCCCTTGTCGAACGACTGGAAGGCCATAGGTTAGAAAACGGCAAGGAGGGAAGGACGCACGAGCAGGCCCTAAACGATCACAGCAGCCCTTGAGCATGACCTTTTGTATTGTCTTAGGGAATGACCACGGGCACGGATGGAACAAAATTTTCAAAGTGCCTTGGCGGGACGCGCTAACAGCGCAAACGATGCCTAGCTAGCGAGGAAGCAGAACAAATGTTTCTGTTCAGGCAGGTGGGAAAGGGGATCCGCTCTCAGGCTTGCTAAAAGGTGCCTAACGTAGTTGTCGTGGGCCTGAATATGTCGTTGCGGAGCGTAAGCGCTTGTAAGCACTGAGGAACGCAGGGAAGACGAAGCCGATGGATCCTCCCTCTTCCGCCCTGTGCGGGCCTGCGAATGAATGAAGCCATCAGACGGCTGTGGCACGATTAATTGATAGTTGATGTGCTTCGCACACTCAAAACCAGGCCACGATGGGCCCGGTATGTCGTCGTATTGGTGGGGCAGAGTGATGAGATCAGACATCTGTCGAAAAGGAAAATGCTGGGCCCTAGACATGGCACGGATGGACATAGACAGGCCAACGATTTATGCTCTTAAACTAAGTCTGTCTAAGCCCACCAGTCCCGAACGAGTGCCTGATGACGGGTTCACACAGCATGCCAGACGAAGGAGCTTCAGCCGGAGAAGTAATCCGTGTTGGAATGAGCGCCTGCACAAGAGGCATTCACACGAGACGAGAAAGACATGATTCAATCCCGCTGCATTGGACCAATAGAAAACGAGTTAGGTTGGCACTCCCCCTCCCACGTCGATCAATGCAGTGGGGAAGCCAAATCATGCAAAAACTTTGACCGGATAGTAAGTACAAGCCAGGTGAATCCCGATAGAAGATACAGACTTGGGCTCAGTGCGCCGCCATAGAGCATGAGGGCGAGAGAGCTCAGAGTTGACTTTGAGGGAGCCATGATTAATGTAGCGAAGACGTGGGCCTGACATGAAACGGGCGATTGTTCAGGCACGCGTTGGACGGCATACGGAAGGATACTTGGAAGACAGAACCATTCTGTAGAAACTTTGGAGAGCTCAATAACAAGAGATAACTTAACTGCAAGTCGTGGCGAGAAAGGCGAAGGACAAACAGTGACAATATTTCGCCGATGCTTGAGAACCCGATTGCGTAAATAGGACCTAACCTAAATGCCACTTCCCCCACACTGATCATTAGTCACTATTCTACTTGGCAAAGGCGTTCATATGGAGTCCACAACACCCGCAGGCCAGCCCATTGTTGACCGTCAAAAGGTATGTTTTAGAGCACTTATCATGTTCTCCTCATCCAAACGTCGTCAAACATCCAGACGGTGCCCTTTCTCATCCGCGCATTCATCAAAGTAGGCGCCTTCCATCGCCTCAACCAGTTCGAAGATGGCCCCCTCCCTATTGCTGATGAGCAGCAAATATTTACTTGGTATATAAAACACCATCGCTATGATTACATGCTTCTCGCTCATCGGTCTTCCAGGAAGGACGCTACTCTCCCAGAACTAATCACCACCCTTCGCAGTACTGCGCCACAGACGGCTGAATATCGACACCCACTTGCGCGATTTTCCTTCCGTACTGTTTACGCAGACTCTGCCAGCCGCGGTCGTTACTCACAGAAAGACCTCGGCATGGTGTATTCGCGTGATATCATCGGCGAGCCTGGTACTCTCGACACGCCTGCCCCAGGCCTGCTCGAAGACGCAGAGGATAGTTCCTCTCGCCAAAAGGACGCGCGTACTTTGGGCGAGCTGCGCTTTGTTCCGGGAGATTATCTCTGCATCGCCGTCTACCTTCCTAAAAGCGTCACGGCACCTGTAGGACCTCTGAGCGCGGAGCTGACAATCAAGGGCAGCGGTGGAGCTGCGAATGGATGGAAGAACTCAGGAACTTCTGGAGCCGGAAGGGTAGCTGATGCGTTTAATGCTGGTGCTGGTATTGGGCGAGGAGCAGGAGGCCATTGGCGCGGAGGATCCGATGCGCCACGGGGTCGTGGGGGGGCGCGGGATGGATCTCGGAGACCGGGAGAGGCGACCCCTGCCATTGAGAAGGAGAGACTCGCCTCCTCGGGCCAGTGTATGGGAAGAGACGAGTCGTGAGGTTTATAGAGACAGGTCGCGTTCGAGATCGAGGTCCCCATTGAGGAGGAGAAGATAGAGTTCGGAGACCCACTGATTTCTGAATGTATCTTTCTTGGTATGAGTTGAGATCTGTCTCTTGACCCAGCTGCTTTCCTACCCAATGCGAGAGGTTGCCCATTACTTAACTGTCTCTCGCGTACGCATTTGTATAGGCCCAAATCCTTTGCTGGTTCTTGGTACGAGACTACACATTGGCACACAAAAATATGGCTTTCGAATATTGAACGCTGGGCAGAGCAGAAAATAAAATTGCTTTTTAAAACCGCTATAATTAGATTCGAATCAAACTTCTCCTTCGCTTGTGGAGTTTTGGTATGATACTACCACTGTACTTACCTTGACATGGTAAATATTTCAATGTCCTGTTCTGGTTTAGAATGAGTGGTACTACAAGCCCTAACCTGAGCCTGTAAAGCTTAGTCACGTGTAGTAAACCGGCTGAATAACTGAAGTAACTTCGGCTTTGCGACGCTTACTGCTTTGAAATAATTTATTCACCTTTCATCCTTTCGCGACAATGGGCATCGACGTCGCAGCTGCAGACGATATTCAAAAGTCTCTTCTTACGGGACAATGGAGGGATATTCAATCTTCAAGTCGCGTCACTGAGCTTGCTAAATTCGTTGTTGATGGCGCGTTCCGAGACGTGCTCACATCTGCTTTCGCTCAAGAATTACTCTCACCATATCCTCAATCAGATCAACCTCTTAAAAATTGGTTCAAATTCACCGTTGCATCTACGGCAGGAGACGGCGATCAGGAACTCATACGTCTCATCGTCGCAGTCGCCGCACTCAACGCTTTCGTCCAGGCCAATTGGACCGGACCCGATCTGGACGTAAATCCTCTTGAAGTCCTCGCCACGGACGACCCTTCTCTAACCGAAGATGTTCTTCACCAAAAATCCATCTCTGAGCTTGCGTATGGTGGCGAACCTGCCTATCACCTCGCTCAAGTCCCTTTCTTCTTCCGTCTAGCGCAGCTACTCCTTGATCTCGACTATCACCACCTCCCTTCTGCAGAATGGTGGAGGCTGCGAATCTGGAATGTGCATCAGCAAATTCTCGACGGTCCCGTCTCTCTCAGTCCTGACGCGCTTCCCTCGCTCGATGAATTGGCAGATTCGTTCGCTTCTGAACCTGATCTCGTCGGTCGATTATGGCTCGAACGGGGTTTATTGGATCATTATCAATCGAACGATAAATCTGCCCTTGGATACTTCGTCCGCGCTGCTAGGGCTACTGACCTGCAGTACGAACTTACTGGCGCTTTGGGAAAGCGTACTAAGTTTCAGCGGACTGATCTCACGCAGCTCGTGCTACTAGCTGAGTCGCGAAAACGAGAAAACTCGGAAACTGCTCTAGTCCCATCCTCGAAATTACCGGATACACTCGCTCTCAATGACGACACACTCCTCGAACAAACCGAATTTACATCCTCCAACCCCGCCGCGCCCGGCTCGCGCCTCAGCCACATAAACCCGTCTACGCAACCCGCGCTACACCCTCTCGACCAATGCATCCTTCTCTCCCTCTGCCTCAACGTCCGCAATACCTCTCCCTCGCACGGTCTTACCAATGAGCAGATGTCTCCCTACATAGCGCGCGTGATTTCACACCCCGAAAACTGGTCTGTGCACACCATGGCCCTACTCCTTCGCGCACGCCTCGAGGCGCACCGGACACGCACCGTCGAGCGTTCTACGCTGCAGCTCCAAGCACTCGTCGATCAGATGCCCACAGCGGACTCGCCACTTACAGAGCGTCTGTTGTACGTGCACTCGATACCACTGCCAAGCAAGTGGGAGATGGAGAGGGAACTGGCGATGCGGTTTCTGTCGATCGGCGTGGTCAAATCCGCGCTCGAGATTTTCGAAAAGCTCGAGATGTGGGAGGAGGCGGTCAAGTGCTGGCAGGCGATGGAGCAGCGAGATAAAGCGCTCGCGGTTGTGCGCGATCTACTGGAGGGTCGCAAGGCCGATGTGGAGACTGTGCTTGTGCATGGAAAGGCGATCTCGGTAGATCGGCGTTCGAAGTTCGATTCCGCCCGAGAAGCAAAGCTATGGTGTCTTCTGGGAGAGCTTGAGCCGGAAAAGGCAGAAGAACATTTCCAGCATGCGTGGGCAGTATCGAAGGGGACGTCTGGTCGTTCTATGCGGTCGTTGGGAGGCTATCACTTCACTCGGGGTGAGTATGCGGATGCGGCTGTCTGCTTGCGTCGGGCCGTCGCTATAAATCCTTTATTGGCGCGCTCTTGGTTCATCCTTGGTTGTGCATGTGTTCGAGAGGAGGATTGGACGGGTGCGAAGGATGCGTTTTCGCGTTGTGTTGCTATTGACGATGAGGATGGTGAGAGCTGGAATAATCTCGCCAGCGTCTATCTTCGAATGGATTCCAGTGGAGCAAACCCCATCCAAAACGGTGTGGATGAAGAGAAGGTGAGTTATCACCATTATCATATACGGCTTCTTTCTGAGTAATTGCCAGGAAATGGAAGGCAGTCGCCTTAATTCAGAGGAACAGCCTTTTTGCGATACCATTCGCAAACAAAATGCTTGCCTTTCGTGCGCTGAAGCAGGGTCTGAAGTTTAGCTTCGACAACTGGCGTATGTGGTCGAACTACATGGTTGTTGCCATGGATGTGGGTGAGCTGGCCGAGGCTTGTCGTGCTCTGGGACGCATCGTAGAGCAGCGTGCAGACAAAGTAGGCGATAAATCTGTAGACGAGGACGTGCTGGACCGCCTGGTTGACGCTGTGACACGCGCGCCCTCCGACCCGGATGAGGCGGTGGAGAACGCGAGCACGGCGGAGCATGCCTTGCGGAATCCAAACGAAGGGCACGGGCTGCTTAAGTGGGTCGAGGACCTGTTCGAGCGTATACTCTTGCCGCGCGTGGCATCGACACGGATCTTTAGGGCGCGGGCGAGGCTATTGACGTGGCAAGGGAGGTGGGAGGAGGCGCTGGAGGCATATCTGGACACGTACAGGATGGGCGTGGCGGGGAAGATGGAAAAGGGGGAAACGGATGTTGACAAGTGGAGGGAGGGTGTGAAGGAGGTGGAGGAGGTCGTTGACGTGCTGAGGAATTTTGGTCCGAGGGTGGACGGGTTCAAGTGGGTGATGCAGGCGCGGAGTATTTTGCGAACGTTTATGGGAAGAACGAGGGATTTTGAGGATGAGCCTGAGTGGACGAAGTTGATTGAGCTGCAAGACGAGTTGAAGAAGGAGAGCTGAACGGTGACATGTGCGGTTGTATTTGTTTGATTGACAAGAATACGTCGTTGTAGTGTAGTCGTTTAAAATAAATGTATGTGTCGTGACAAAGATGAAATCAGAGTCGCTACCTGGTCGCTGCCTGGTCGCTGCCTGGTCGCTACCTGGTCGCTACATAAGCCAACATGACCCTCCTGTCTATTTTCCCGTAAAATATTTCCCGTACAATATTCTCTTCCATGAATTCTGCCACAGGAGAAGGACAGAGTGAATTGACGACCCTTTTCTGTTCATAGTCTAGATACGCACCTCAGTTGCACCACCGGCGTGCATTCGTAAATAATCTGAACCAAGGCCCTGTTCCCTTCCAACTTTCCTTGAATTCCTGTGTAAGGGCAAAAACTCTTCCACTCGACGTTTGCACGCCTGTGATTCCGACAGGGCTCCCATTCGGATTTGACGGATACTTCTGTCGGCTTTCCCTGCGAATCGACGTACCGCACAGTAACCAAGCCCAGATTCTGGACAGACTTCAATTGTCCGTCACCCTTCATGGGGAACGCAGCACGTCCTTCCAGGTCCTTCCCCGTGTGCAACAGGCTAACAGCCACCGGCAATCTCGAGCCTGCCATATCCCTCAGAGACACTGTAGACTTTGTCACCTCGTTTTCCACCACCTTCACCATTGCCACTCTCGCTTCAAACCTTCCGCTCCTGTTCGACTTGAATTCAGGCCAATCCTCTGCTCCGGATCCAGGTATATGTGGCTCATGAACTGGCATCCGTTGCATACGCCCAGTGCAAAAGAATCGTCTCTAATGAAAATTTACCCAAAGGCTGCTCGTCACCAACTATGAAGGAGAGCGGAGTTCGCCTAGCCTTTGCTAGCACCCAGTATGTCACCGTAGGAGAGCCCGCCGCATGCTGCAATACCACGGAATTCGGAAAGCGAGACACTTCCCAGTCCCGGTCCGGTTCGGGAAGGCTTATGTCAGGAACGCGTGTTAGAATGCGGATCCGCCGTGTCCCTAACTTCAATACCACTTATCTCAGTCTGTCCCTCTCCACCTCGTCGACCCATCCCCGTCAACGAGTTACTCTGCTCGGACTGGATGGGGAACTCTGCATCGAAAAATGGTGCCCAATACCCGACTGTCCCTCTAGGATATCCTCCATTTGCCGGCACCGAATACCCGCCTTATATTCCCTCAAAGGGATGGGACCTCTTTGGAAGAAAAAAGAAAAAAAGGGAAAAGGCACTAAGGAATTACTGGTATACGACTCCTACTCTCTGGCAATACCCCGCACAATATTACTGTGAGTTCTCTTCCCCAAGCTCAGAAGTGAGATTCCTCATAAGGGAGACCATCCGCTGTTCTCCTCATGATGATCCTTTCGGAAATGACTCAAGAGTCAGCTGCGGGTCCGTTACATAAATCTTTCAGGCTTTCATCAGGCCGTTTTTCGCTCGATCACTTTATCACGATATAGGTTCTACATATATCGGCGATGTGCACTTCATCACACGCGACATGACCTTCCAGTGTTCTCCAACTCATCGCGCATTCTTATCCAAGGTCAACCAATCGCTGTAATACCTGAGCCGAACAGTTTATCCATGTTTGATTTTGCGCGCCCTGGGCGTCCGAGCGCAGCCTTTTGCCCATTATCGCGCACGCGGCGGATCATGAGGCTGTCTGCTGCGTCTTCCCGAGTTTTGCTTTTTGAAAGAATTCTTCTGTGCTTTTTGGAGAATATAAAAAGCAGTACGCCACGTTATACGACAGTTTTACTTTAATCTTGAAAAACCCACCTTCAGCGACAACTCTCGTGCTTTCAGCTTTACTCCGTTTTTCATCTCGACATCTTACGACGTCTGTGACCAGCTCTAATGTCTTCTCACACGCGTATTCTAGATCCTGGACAGATTCAAGCATATGGATACCCGCAAACTCAGGCTCCAATTGCCATGCCTCAACCTCAACCTGCAGCTCCCAATATCGCCGAATCAGCAGCTTCGGCAACCCAAATGCCTGCTCCTATCACATCAATGCCCGCCCCAGCCATGACAGCACCGAGTCAATGGATGGCGCCGCTATCGGCGCCGGTCATCCCTGAGTTTTCCCGACGTGAGATGCCGCACCATCGACGTGAACGACCACATCGTTCTCATCATCGCAGACATCGGCGTTCTCCCTCGTCTAGTTCAAACGATTCCTCGTCTTCCTCGACAACTTTATCTTCACCTTCTTCATCTACGACATATCGTCCGCGACATCACCATTCCCGCCGACATTACCGTAATCCGCTTCCACCACCACCGAAAGATGTCCTCGCTACAACGCCCTATCGCGCTCTCCTCCCTGAGCTCCCAAGCGTGCGAGGCGAATATTGGCGGTCCTTCCCCGCTGCTCTCGACCCATATTCGCATCACCACCCTCTTCATCGAGAAGGCACGTTGGGTACCTACGCCGATCGAGATGCAAGGCAGGAAGGTGGCCTCTTCAGGTCTTGGAGAAAGCGGCGAAAACGAGAACGTGAGCAGGGATCTCTGGCCGAAGCTGCCGCTATGCTCCGACAAACTGGATTCGTTCCAACGTATCCTGAGTCTGGCTTCTCGATGCCTCAGCCTGAAACTGTTCAGCCCCAGCCGACCATGCCTGCCCCTCAGATGGCTCCCACGCCTGGGGCTAGCCCTATGCCCATGCCCATGCCCACATCTGGTATAATGTCAATGCCTGCAGGTGTCATGCATACACCGGATCCAGGAGCTGGCGTCATGCAGATGCCCATGCCAGCCCCACTCGGTGAATCTGGTCAAAATCCAGTTATGCTTACACCGGGCCCCTCGATGCATATGCCAGGTGCCGGCACCATGCCTATGCCATCTCCTTCACAGGGTGCCGTCCCGATGCCCAGTCCTTCTGGTGTCGGCCTATCTTCAGGCTCGCAGCCCATCAGGATAAGTGGTCACAGCCGCTACTCTGACTTCTTACATAATTCCCCTCATCGGATACTCTACGAAGATGAATTATATCCCACCGCATTGCATTTGTTTGAAGCTCTGAAGTTCGCAGAGACTAGACCTGACATATCGGAAAGAATCAGGGAGGCGGGACGGCCAGAGGAAGTCTTTGCTATTAGTCGTGCGGCAGATAACTTGACGAGGCCGGATTGGCAAACAGTTGCTATCGGGAAGGTGCGCTCTCCCATGTCTTTGACTCTTTCGTAGTCAGTCATTTACATTTCTTTCTTTCTTTTGTGGTCTTCTAGATGGATGACGTGCTGTATCTCAAATTCCGCCAACATGCGGACTTACGTGCTATGCTGTTTGACACAGGCAACGCAACTCTGATCTATGCGGAGCCAAATGATCACTTCTGGGGTGAAGGGCCAATGGGTCAAGGCCAAAATCAATTGGGACAGTCTCTGATGCGCGTGCGCGATCGATTGAGAGCTGAATTGTCTGCTTGATGCCATCAAAGTTGGAGAGTTGCTCTTCTTTGACGCCGATCGAGATTGCCAAATTTCAGAGCAAGGCTTGTCGCGAATTTAACTATTGAACTAACGGTATGTGTTGCTGTCACGATTGTTCACTCCTTTTCTCCCCTGGAATTTGCAGATCATTTACTTGTATCAACACGAAGTATCGTTGTCTGTTTCTTTTTCAACTTGTCCAGCTAGCTTTCGAACTCGTCACTTTCGAAATTTTCCTGTATGTTCACGATTCACTTGTACGTGCCCGTAGCTCAAACACTTACATTTCTCTTCTGTCATACATGCACCGAGTTCGACTTCTGTACTGTTTATTTATTATTGCGCTGGAATCCAAGGCTCAAATCTACACTTACGACCTTGAAATTAACTTAACAGTGGTAGAATACAGACCAAATGTTCCAATGCGATCAATGCCGTTTCTGCTTCTTTCGCCTTTGTCCTTCACTTTCTGCTGTCGTTGACTCATCGAGTCCTTCACGACTATCAGGTCCGGGATGCGCAAGGTTGAGGCTGAGAGCGCGCTGGACAGCCTGACGGCGGACCTTCTCTGGGACACGTTCCCAGTACAGCTCTTCTTTACGACCTTGCACGAGTTCGAGGCGAAGAGGCTTCCGCGTAGTAGCTAGTGTTGAATCCTTGCCAGATGAGTCCAGGGCACTTGATTGGATGACTGTCCGGGAGGCGAAATGAATTAGAATACATTCGGCGTGCTTGGGAGTTGCCAGGCGGATGTAGCACTGACATGGCCTTGGATGAGGACCAGATTCGACCAAAAGAGAGAAGGGAAGGCGCGGCGTACAGTATCGAGACCCTTAATAAAATCGACGTAGTCGACTCCGTCTGGTGATAAATCTCCCTGCTGGAATGCGGCAGATAGTAAAGTGCGAAGTGTGGTTTTATTTGTTGCAGGATGGATGTTGCTGATGAAAATGAGGCAGTTGGGAGGGTAGGGCGTAGTAGAGCCAAGAGTTGCTTGCGGTGTATCACTTTTATACTTAGACGATTCTCTCGCGATCGCAGGTCGGGAGGGCACAACTTTCGCGGTGGAAAAGGGTTGCACAGAAGAGGAGGTATATCCGTGAGTACGATGCGATGACGCGACCTCGGTCAGAAGACCAGTTCTGTATGCCTCGTATTCGTTTTGTAGCTCATCCCATCGAGCTTTGGGTAATGTTCGAAAGCCTGCGAATGTGGCTGCATCCGTGAAATCGCTTTTACGCTCATTTCCTGGTGCGTCCGAGGAATCCGTGCAATTCCAAGGCCACCGCCGTAACAGCTTCTCGACGTCGTCGAGGAGAGAGAGGGTGACGAGCGCAAAACCTTTGCATTTCGGGGGCGCAAAGGATACGTCTCGGTGATGCGATGGGATTGTGATAGTTTGGATGTGATTGGCATGCTCAATGGAGAAGGGATCGAATAGAAGAGAGATGATGAAACGCGCGATGCCGACGATCGAGCGTTGAGATGGTGGGATGTTTTCCTAAAGTCGCAAAGTGAATGAGTGAGTTTTGAAATAATAGAATGAGAGAGCTACTATATATATCGTCCTGGACTGCCAATAGTTCCTGTTAAATGCATGGAACTGTTGAACAACGGAATGCCAATCTCTTCTCCGAACTTGAAAGCCCCCTGCTGTTCCTGAAGCGTATCGCGTCGAATGGGACGTATTCATCATAATCATTTGGATGTCAAATATATCATTTGAATGTTGACGCAAAGCCTTAACGACTGTCATTTCGCTGGGAGACTGGGTGAATCCTGCGGCAGCTGAAGCTGTGTCGAGTAGCATTGCAAGTGCGACGTCTGCAATAATCATTGAGATTGTCAACTTGAGGCAACGGAAATGACAGACTCACAACCATCTCGATTAGGGTCACGTAGAGCTGGGTCTTTCCACAGCGCATGGTCTGAGAGAGCGAGGGAGAGAAGAATGGCAAGGTCTTCTTCGTGTGTTCCATCCTGGCCGCTCAGTTGTCTCTCTTTTCGCTTTGGGGCAGATGGCTCATCTACTGAGCGCAGATCTCTATCGATGGGTGTGCTTATAGGTTGAGCAAGGTATCGCTGGGTACATGAAGTGGGTTTGGATGGTTTTCTCAGAGAACGGGGGACAAAGGGGAGAGACATGTCGATAGATACTACATTACATAAACATGTAATCTTGTGGNGGAGAAAGTGACCCTATCATTCCCACTGGTCCTTAACGTCCATTCATCCCTTTGCACATCGCCTACACCCCACTGCTTCACCTGGAATCTCACTATCTTTNTNNC
>SGPL01000300.1:2658-14188 GCA_004802705.1 Bondarzewia mesenterica | reverse complement strand
ANNNNACTTATTTNTTNNNGNANNTTGATTCTTGCTTCGTATAGGAGAAGCACTCCTATTGCTTTTTTTTATTCGCTATGCGCGTAGGCTCCGCTAGATAAACCCTCCTTGCGGAGCTTAGAATTTGCTTTTCTTTGCTTCTTATTTTTTTTGATGGCTATAGCCATCAAAAAAAAAATTAGCGAAGCAACCGAATTGCTTCGCTAGGAGCGATAAGTTTGTTTGTATTTTTTGCCGCTCCGCTCCGCAATTGCGGTTTGCGGGTTCGGTTGCGGGTGCGGCAAAAATTGCTTCGCCTCGCTACGCTCGCTACCGCTGCCTAAATTTCTTAATTTTTNTTGCTAATGCAAAAAAAAATAGGAGCAAGGAGTTTTGTTTAAACCAAACAAAGGCGGAGCCATAAACGCGAGGGCGGAGCCAAACAAACGCTACGCTATCGCCTCGCCTTTTCCGCTAAAGCTCCTTCGGAGGGGCGGTACGCGATACAAATTATAGTACTAATTTTACCAGCAACAAAATAATTAACTCTTAATAAAAAAAATGTTAAATTATTTATACTACAAATATTTTAATTTTCTCGCTCCGCTCTTACCTTCGAAGAGCGAGGTAAACAAAATAAAATTCCTTAGACTAGCTAATTCAGAAATAATCAATTTTTTAAGTTTAAATCCTTCTATCTTCGAAATATTTAGATATGCAACATTCTATTATTATTTTATATTTTCTTTGAAGTATATTACCTATATTATTTATAATTATTTTATTATACGGTTCTGGAGAAGCTAGAATAAGATCTAGCTTTATTATTTTTTTTTATATACATTAGCAGGATCTTTATTTATGTTATTAGCTATACTTCAAATATCTAGTTATGTAGGTTCAACTGATTTTCAATTAATTTCTTTATCAGAAATAAGTTTAGAAAGTCAAAAAATATTATGGTTGTCACTTCCCTTCAGCAAGGTTGATATGACCTACAGCTTAATTCTATCTAGTAATAACACTTTAATAAATAAAAAGTTTAGTGCTTCTCATGTTAAAGGTAAAACTGAATGTACTGATTTAGTGATTTATGGTTCTAATCTAAGCTCTACCCTTAAATATCCCGGTTTTAGTTCTAAACTTAGAGCTGTTTATCAAATTCCTGCGCATTTAAATTCTATCATCTTAGGTATTCTGTTATCCGATGGCTGGTTATATAAAAATAAGTCCTCTAAAACTCTATTAGCTCTTAAACAAAGCATAAAAAATTTTGGATATCTTTGGTTTGTTTATACTAAGTTATCTCATTATTGTAGATCTCTTCCTATAGTTACTACTTCAAATCTTAATGGTAAAAAAAAATACGGTGTAGTATTCGCTACTAGAGTATATCCTTGTTTTACCGAATGATACAATATTTTTTATGTTGATGGAAAAAAAAGAGTGCCTTTAGATTTATATAATATGTTAACCTATGAAGCATTAGCTCATTGGATTATGGGTGACGGAACCAAAAGTTGTAAAGGCCTTACTCTCCAAACGCAATCTTTCTCTATTCAAGAGTGTGTTTTTATTATAAGCATATTAATACACAAATTTAATTTAAAATGTAATATTCATATGCAAAGAAATCAACCCACTATTTATATTTCTGCTAAATCCATGAAAAGACTTAAACCATTAATATTACCTTATATGTGTCCTAGTATGAAATATAAACTGGGAGGTTTCGAATAAAATCGCAATTTATTTTTTCCTAAAGCAGTACTTTTCTATTTAGTTTAATTAAAGGATCAATGACTTTATTACAGGGAATTACTTCTGAGTGGCAAACTCGAGAGACCTCTTAAAGTGAGAATAAGTAATTACTTTAAGAATATCGTCGAACTAAGTCAATTACGGGAAACTATAATTGTAAAAGCGTAGAGGCCAAACGCCACATGATCGTCTAAGTAACAATAAAATTGTTATATGATATTATAAGAAATGGTCCGGTTCTCCGGTGACGGATTTTAGGTTAACCCCTAAATAAGGTATGAATACCATTTATATTTGTATTTATACTGAGAAAATAAGCTAGCTGAACCTGAAACGGTTAAAGGCCTAACCCCGAGCATTTTTTCTAGCGTTAGCAGTTAAAACACCTTTATGACCTGTGTCTATTTGGTTACCTAGAGCACACAGCGACGCTCCTTTGGCTGCAAGTATTTTACTAGCTGCTATCAATTTAAAATTTGCAACCTACGGTTATCTTAGAGTATTAATAAATTTTTTACCTGATGCTACTAACTACTTCTCTCCTTTTATACAAACTATTGCTATTATGACTTTAATTTATGCTTCTCTGGCAACTATTATTCAACAAGATACTAAAGCATTAATTGCTTATTCAAGTATTTGTCATATGGCTGTAGTAGTATTAGGTTTATTCTCTAATACTATTCAGGGTATCGAAGGAGCTATTTTATTCTCTATAGCTCATGGATTTGTTAGTCCTGCATTATTTATATGTGTAGGTGGAGTAATTTATGAAAGATGTGGTACTCGAGTTATCCACTATATTAGAGGTTTAGCAACATATATGCCTGTATTCACAATATTATTCTTTATTTTTACTTTAGCTAACACAGGAATCCCTTTAACTCTGAATTTCCTAGGTGAACAATTATCTTTAATTGGTATATGAGAAAGAAGTCCTATTGTATCTGCTTTAGGTGCTACAGGTATTGTATTTTCAGCTATTTACTCTATTTGGTTATATAATAGATTATCTTATGGTTTATTATCACCTCACTTAAAACCATTAAAAGATATTTCAAGAAGAGAATTTATACTTTTAATTAGCTTACTAATACCTACTGTATTATTAGGTATATTCCCTAATGTAATATTAGAATCTTTACATATGTCAATTTCAACTTTATTATATAATATATAATATATTATATATAAAATATTATACCCCCTTTCCTGAGTGGAATCTACATCTTGAATCTATTTTAAATTTATCTACCATTATTTCAAGCCGGCTTCGCCGCTTTTTTCTAATACAAAGCCAATTTCTAACAATAAAACAGAGACTATAACTAACCTAGACAAATACATGCTAAGGGACAAAAATAGCTTGTGAAAAAGAGTAAAGATAATTTTTTTTAACTGGTTCACTGGTTTTGTAGATAGTGAAGGTTCATTTAGTTTTAAAGTAGAGAAACTAAAAATTAAGTACACTTTAAATTTGGGATTGCGTTATATTTGGACGATAACCCTTTCTGCCGCTAATTTTTTTGTTGCTTTAGCAACAAAAATAAAAGCGATAAAATTAATAAGCGCGGAGCGCAAGAATACTCCTTGCTTTGATCCGTAGAAAAGTATTTCTGCTTCCTGCTTCTTCGAAGTCTTGCGAAGCCAGAACAGAAGTCTTTTCTTCGAAGAAGCGCGAGAAGGCTACGCCTTCGCGCTTCGAAGAAAAGAAGAAGCAGTAGCGTTAAAATTTTCTCGCTTCCTAATTTTATAAAGCGTACGCGAAACAAAGGCAGAGCCCAAAATTAGTAGTGGCTACGCCAGAGGAAGATATAAAATCAGTTAAATAAAAAGATAAACTTTTCATTCCATCATATAAACTGATACAGAAAGGTTTAATTATCCTATTTAATGTTAATGGCGAGTTTCTAAATCTAATGTAATAAATCTTTCAACTAAATTTTTATTAGGTTTGTTCTATTCATGATTAATTTATTTCCCATTAATATTTAAATTATTAAACTACTTTTCTTAATTTCTATTTTTATCGCCTTTGTCCGAAGGAGCTTGCTATATTTAATTCATTTTTATTTAAAAGTGAATGTAGTTAATATGGATTAATTGCTGTTCATCTAAATAGTAGAAAACAGTTCGATTCTGTTCATTCAATTCATGTTTCTTTTATTTTTTTTGTTTATTTTATTTTTTTTGTTTTTAAACAAAAAAAACGCCTCGCCCTTGGCTGGCTCCGCCTTTTATTTTTTTTACCGAAAAAAAAAAATTAGAAGGAGCTAGAAGCAAACAAACAAAATTAGAAGCAAAAAATATTCTGTTTATAAAGGCTCCGCACTAAAATGTTTCAAAACCTATAAAATTATAATTCTAAATTATTTATTTTCTTTATTTTTTTTGTTTATTTTATTTTTTTTTGTTTTTAAACACACGCCTTTGTGGCTACGCAAGAAGGAGCTAGAAGCAAAATCTTATAATAATATAATAAAATATAATAAAATAAAGATAGTTTATAAATTTTGTTCTTTTATAAAAGTAGAAGTATTATTTTTAATAATTACTTATCTGAATTGATCTTACAATTTATAATATAAATTTATAAATTTATATTTAAACAAAATTTTGCCTAAGATCACTTTATAGATGATCAATAAAATTTTGGAGTTTTAATCATCACTAAATTCACGTTTAATTTAGCTTTGTCACATTAACTTTACAATATATAATTTACTTATTTAATTTATGATTACACTTAAACTACTCTTCTTAATCTCTTTTACTCTTGCAATACTATTTGATACTATAGTTAAACAAAATTATTTGGGTTCTACATTTAAAAAATATTATTTTTCATTTACTAATCTTTCTTATTTTTCTATGTCCCTTATTTTATTTGTATTTTTTTTTCTCTATTTTTAGCTTATTAACCTGATTTGGATTAGATTTATCTATCTTATTTATTTTTGATGATTCCCCAATGGTTAAAGCCTTTGATGAGCTAGAAAAACTTAATAATTTAAGCAATTTTTTTTGATGAAAACGGCGGAGCCACAAACTCTTCAACTTCAGAAGGATCATCTAGCTCTTCTAGCTCTACCGACAATTCTGCCTCTAATAATGACAAGGGCAAAGGTGTAAATATCAATAACAATACAGATTTAAAAAATAGTTCTTTAACCATAAATCACCCTAGATTCAATGTAAAAGTGTCTAGCGNGGGAGTAAATAACTTGGCAGCGGCAGGATCCTCTGCAGGCGGTGCAGCACTAGGATGGAAAATAGCAAGACAAATCCCAGGTAGTCCAGTAACAAAACTTGCCGCTGGTTTAAGTGGTATGGCTTTAGTTCAAACTGGAACACTTATAATGTCTAAGAACTTAAACAAAGATAACAATATAACCAAAAAAATTTGTTGATAAAATTTTCTCAGATTCTATAACTGACCACTTAAACAATGTATTAACTGATTTTCCTTTAGACATGTTAGCTCAAATGAATCAATTAGTTAATTACGAAATTATTTTTGCATCAATTTTTAATAAATATTTTTATAGTTTCTAATTTACTAAAATTAAACTATACTAAATATTTACCTCAGAATAAATTTGGAAGAGTATTGGGATGATTTTTAAAACGTTATATCGACATTTGGTCTAAATCTACAAAGATTCTTATACCTTGATGTTGTGTTTGTTTACTGGGTTCTATATTCTTATCAAAAGTATGTCTATACACAATTGCGGCTAATATATAGTATTTACACGTATTTTGGAGCGGCTTTGTTTGGCGGAGCCTTTGTTTTGCTTTATTGGCTACGCAAGCGTAAGCGACAACAAAAAATTAGAGCGAAGCTATTTTACACACCTTCGGAGAAAAATTTTAATAATAAAAAAATTACACCACCTTTATATTTATCAGTTTTTTAAACATTTTAGGGTTTATAAACAGATTTTCCTAGCTCTGGCTTCGCAAGAAGGAGAGCAAGGGCGCGGGTTTTGAAACATTTTAGTGCGGAGCGTTATAAATTTAAAAGCGCCAAGGCCAAGAAATAGTTATTTTAACAGAAATATTCATTTGTAAATCTGTTTGAAAATAACCTCAAAATTTCTGATTTTCTACCAATTATAATCATTACCGATTCCAAATAACCCTAAAATCCGTTATTTTCTACCAATTTTAATTATCAACTCTACCAAAGATTGTTAAAAATAGTAAAATTATTAGCGTAAACAAGATCCAGAATATACCATTTCTTCCGCCGCCCCTTCCTCCCCTCGTAGGCCTAATAAATTTTTATATATCAAATTTTATAAAGGGCTTATTTTTTTTTGCTATAGCAACAACAAAAATTAGGGGGGCGGGGTACGCCAGATAAAAATACAAAATATTTGAACCGCGGTGATAAAATAAAACGCCTTTGGCTGGCTCCGCCCTTGTTTTAACACGCTCACCCAGCTCGGTTTGGAGTAAAAATAACACCCCAAAATTTGATTTTCTCCCAATTAAAAGTTATAAATTATACCAAATAAGGTAAATTTCTATCAATCCTCTTTGAATTATATAAATAAAGTGTGTTTAAGTGTTAAAAAAACCAAATGGGAATGGTTAAAAACTTAAAGAATTAAAATAAAAAATTGTGTAAGGTACACTATAATTTGATAAAACACCTAAAAGAATATTTGCTGCGCCATAAAATTGTAAGTTGATTCTAGTAGCAAAAAATCTAAAGAGTATCCAATGTCATCCCATATCTCCAATTTCATCAAAATATTCGATTTAGATCGTAAATAAGCCAAAAGTTTAATAGAAAAGAATTAGCGTAAACAAGAGCCAGAATATCCCATTGTAGGGGGTTTATTATTTATTATTTATTATTTATTATTTATTATTTATTATTTATTATTTATTATTTATTATTTATTATTTATTATTTATTTATATCGAGGAGTGTAATTACTATGAGATACTATAGCAAAATTACTTAAACTTTATAATTAAAAAAACAAAATTTAAAAATTAATTTTACTCGCCTACTTATTCATTTTTTCGCTACGCTAATAAAATTTTATCGCGTACGCGGCAAATTTGATAAGGGCCGGGCCCCCGCCTAATTTTCTAATTTTTTTTTGGCTAATGCAAAAAAAATAGGAGCAAGGAGTGCGGAGTTTTGTCCAAACGGCTTATAAAATTTGAGATCAAATTTTATTAGCCAGCGCAGCGAAAAAAATAACAACATACAAATGAATTAGTCGCGTTTATGGCTCCGCCTTTGTTTTTTTCGCTACGCGGTTAAACCCGCTACGCTCGCTCTGCGAACAAAATTAGGTCCGCGGAGCCGCTCCTAGCGCCAAAGGCGTTTTTTTTGTTTAAACAAACAAACGCCGAAGGCGAAAGAGAAATATATTTATATCAAAATTATAATAATCTTTTTTCCCTCGCGTAGCTTAATAAAATTTTATATCAAATTTTATAAAGCGTACGCGGGACAAATAAATAATAAGTTATTCTAAAAATTCTGTGTTATTGCACTAATTTTGTTGCGGTAGCGCATCCGCCGTTTAAACAAACAAAATAAGGAGCCCAAAAAATATTATTCTACTAATAAATGACCTGTTGTTACAGTTATACTAAAGGCTCCTCTTTTATTTTTATTAGTAAATCTAGATGATGTAACTAGATTAGCTTTTCCTCTAGCTAAACTACCTCTTTGAATTGTTTTAGCTTTTACTCGTAGTTTTGTTCTTTGTGTTAAGATACGACCAGCTAATTTTAATTTAAGACCAGATATGAAAGAAGGAATAATAGTATTACTTATTTTTTTTAGTCATTCTTGTAGGATTTTTAATTTTGGCAACCATAAATAATCTTTTTTTTAATAAATCTAAATTTAATAATATTACTAATTAATCCAATAAGATTAGCTAAGATATTACTATCATAATGTGGATAATATAATCTAATTAATTCAAGTTCTACAGGTTTATTAATTAGTTTACTTAAATTATTAACTAAATATTCTAATTTATTTTGGTTTAAGATTAAAAATTTAGAAAAAAAAATTAGATTTTTTATATTTTTTTTTTTAAAGGATATCAATAAAAAAAATAATTGTATTTTTATTTTAATAGGTGTTATAAAAAATACAGGTTTACTAATTAGACTAGACATAGCTAAAAAGGAAGATTCTAAAATAGAATAAATATTTTTTATTTTCTCGCTGCGCGGATTATTTTTCTTATTAAAACTATAAACAATAGTATTATAACCAGCTACATCTGAGTTAAAAAGACTTATTGATTTTATGTATTTACTCTTATTCAGTATAAATGATTTTTCTGTTATTTTTGTATCACTTAAATTTGTCGCGTACGCGCTTGTATTATTATATGAATAATTGAATATATTATTATTATGTTCTATAGCCCTTTTTTTTGTTTAATTGGAATTCTATTGTTTTATTAGAATTTTTATTATTAGTATTGAGCGACAGAGATAAATTTTGGTTAAGATTTCGATTAATAGATTCAGGGCTTACCCCTAATTTCTTTAAATTTAATATGTTTTGAAATTTAGTAATCATTGTAGAATTAAAATTTTCTATTAGATTATTATTTTTTTCTACTATTGTTTTTATATTATTTTTAAATTGTTTCTTAGATATAACTTTTTTTAGTGTCTATTGTATTGTGTGATTTTAAGATAGATTCTAAGGAATAATCAGTTAAATTTGAAGAAATGGTGTTTTTTAATAAAGGTTCCACAATTAAAGGACTTAATTGGACGGCATTGCCTGTTTTGTTTATTGAATTATTTAATAATTTGTTCATGAATTTTTTAAAATATTTATATTGTAAAGTTAATGTGACAAAGCTAAATTACACGCGAATTTAGTGATAATTTAAAATTCCAAAATTTTATTAATCATCTATAAAGTGATTTTAGGCAAAATTTTGTTTAAATATAAATTTATAAATTTATATTATAAATTTTAATATCAATTCAGATAAGTAATTATTTAAAATAATACTTTCTACTTTTATAAATGAACAAAATTTATAAACTATCTTTATTTTATTATATTTAATTATATTATTATAAGATTTTTGAAAAAAGGATTTGCTTCTAATTTTGTTTTTTTGCTTCTAGCTCCTTCTTGCGTAGCCACAAAGGCGTTTTTTTGTTTAAAAACAAAATAAAAGTTATAAAATTTGAGCCTTATAAATTTTTATATATAAAAATTTATTAGCGCAAAATTTTATTAGCCAAAGGCGGGAGCGATAAACTAACCTTCCCATTTTATTTAATAAATCTTTACCCATATGTGCTAAACCAACATTATAAGAAATAGTCATAACCGGTATTTTTAATATAGATCTATTCACTTTAATTTTCATTAATTTATTTTTAACATCTTCACTAATTTTATTATTAGGTATAATATTAAGGATATAATCTCTAACATGATCTGCAGCTAAACTATAAAAATCATTTCTACTATCTTCGCTACTTACAACGTTAACCATTTTAGCAATAGTTAAATCATTAGCTAAACTAGCTAAATGTTGAACTCCACTACAACTAGCATCAAATAAAATAGGTAAACTAATATTATGATTATTTTTAATAACAACTTCTTTAATAGCAAAATAAACAGAAATGAATTGGAAAGGTTCATCAGCATGTAATAAGTATTTTTGAAGGAACTCTTGATAAAGTTTAGAACCCTCTAAGTTAATTATATTATTACTACTACCATAATCCATTTTTCTACTCTAACTTGTTTTGTTTTATGAGTTACTTTTTCTGCGCTCCGCGCTTTTTAAATTAAGTATATTATTAATTTCTCGCCTTTTTTTTGGCTCCGCCTCGCCTTCGGCTGGCTAATAAAATTTGAGATCAAATTTTATAAGCCGTTGTTGCTTTAGCAAAAAAAAATTAGGGTAAAATACAGATTGATCTGTAAATATTTCGCTTCGTTTGTCTAAACTACTGTTAATTTGTTCATTCCACCATATTTCTAACACTTTAATTTTAGCATTATAATCTAATCTACCCCATTGATTTAAATATCCTCTATTGATTAATAGAGTTTTGAAACTATTTTTAAATTCAACTGTTTCAACACTACTTTCTTCATTTAAATCTACATCTTTAAATATTTTTTGTCGTTTACCTCCAATTATTTTTCTATGTTCTAAGAATTCTTTATTTAGAATAGAAATTATTTCTTCAAAACTTCACTGTGTACATTATACCCATCATCTAATTCAGGTAATTTAATTTTAGCAGGTTTTTCAACAGTATTATCTTTATTATTTACATCAACACTTAATTTTCCTTTAGCTGTACCTTTTACAAATGTTATTGTAGAATTAGATTTAGCTAAAGATAAACTATTTTTATCTGTATCTTCCCCATATTTATTAACATTCTCACCATTTAATTTATCTTCCACATTATTAACATCCGTATTCCCATTATTATGACCAGTAGAATAAGCTCTATTAAATACAGTGGAATTACTCATTTTAGATCTCCCTGCCACTCCATCAAAAATATTAAATACAAAAGATTTAGTAAATTTAGTGTTTACATTCACCCATTGTTTATGCATAATATTTAAATAATTATCAAAAGCCTCATTAACACTACAAATAAATTCCACCCCTTTAAATAAAATATCAATAACAGTTTGTGAAGTTAAAGCAATAAAAATAGTTAATAAAATTAAACTAACAATAGCAAACTGTATAAAAAGTAATGTACTATAAAGTTTAATAAGTAAAATAACGGAAGGTGAAATAATAGCAACTCCAATTTTTAAATAATCATCTTCAAATAAACATCTATCATAAAATTTACTTAAACCTTTAACTTTATTTTCATTAACTTTATTAGAAAGTTTAACTAATTTATAAACAAGAATTAAAATTAAAACACTTAAAATAATAATATAAATAAATATAGCCCAACTAAAAATATCAAAAAATGAATTTATATATTTATAGCTAATAATATAATTTGATAGCCATTCAAATATTAAATTTATGTTCATTATTTTCATCTATAGGTGTTACAATTTTTTCAATTAATGTGAGATATATACCCCCCCAACCGCGGCCCAGGGCAGACTAAATCCCAGTGGAGCATATAACCACTTTCCTTGCTCTCCTTCGGAGAGCTAATGCAGCGAATCAGCACTACGTCGGCTACGAAAACGAGCCTCTACGCGCGAGTTGAACCTGTGGCGATTAGATTTATTAGTTTACCAATCTCCCTCTACCCGCAAACAGACTATCTGCCCTCGTCCGCCGCCGCATCTGTCTAGCTCTAACGGGAGTCACGATGTTTAGCCGTTATGCTCATTGACATAGGAACCAACCCCGTCTATATAAATCTTAAAGCCGATAAAGAAGGCACCTATACAACTTTATCGAAATACCTGGAGGAATGGTCATCCTCAAGCTTGGACCATGTTCGCTTACGAGACTTCGCTCTAATTTTTTTTGCTAATGCAAAAAAAATAACAGGTACTAACAACATTATTTTGTTTTTTGATTATTTTATCTCGCCTAGGGCGGGAGCGGCTGCGCGTTTGTTCTTGCAAAGCACTTTGGCGGGTGTAACTTGCCGAAAAATGGAATCGAACCACTATTTAAATCTTACAAGGAATTCGTTTTACCAATTAAACTATTCCGGCTTCATATTTATATTTTTTATCGCCTACGGCGGTAGAAATTTTAATTTATATTAAAATATTAATTTATATTAGTCACGGCTTATTTTGTTTGTTAAA
>SGPL01000030.1:0-114510 GCA_004802705.1 Bondarzewia mesenterica | reverse complement strand
GTGTCCGTTCGTCGCGTGGTGTGGGACGTACGACGACGACGACGATGACGGCTCGCGACGCATCCCGCTCGTGCTCGGCGAACGGTGCGACTGCGCGGGCGAGCGTTCTTGCTGTGACGGCTGCTGCTGCTGCTGGTGGGCGTGCGGATGCCGCTGCGCGCGCGGGTGCGGCGGCAGTTCCTCCGCAAGGCTCATATTGCTCGACCTCGATCCCCTCGGCTCGCGCGACCTTCCCTCCTGCGGCAACGACCTCACGTCCGACATGGGCACGTCCCCGTCCAAGTCCACGTTCGACGCCGCGTCCTTCGACCCTGGGCGCTCCATCCGCCCGTTCGCGGACGGGCTGTCATAGTTGATCGGGAGCGCCGGGGTCACGGCCGCGTGCCTCCCTCCAAGCTGCCTATTCAGAACCATCCATCAGCCGCGCCTCCAAGGCGAGGACGAAGAGGAGACGACCACTCACCCGCCCTCGTAAAAGTACTGCCAGACATAGTCCTGCAGCCGGTCCGCGTTGGGGAGCTCTTGGATGAGATGCTTGATGGTGTTTTGCCCGAGCCCGAAAAAGTCGGGCCCCGAGACAGAGTTGCTGTGCTGTCGATTCCGCACATGGTTCGCGGCGCGCACGACGACGGACCAGGCGCCCGTCGCGGTGCCCGCGATGATGGGCTTGTCGGGCATGTCGTCGGCCACGATCTGGAATTTGGGGCCGTCCCCGCCATCGAGGATCGTGCAATGGTACACCACCTCGGCTTCTGGGTCGCACGCCGAGGCGTAGCGCCTGAGGAAAGAGTTTGGCAACGTAAGAAACGGTCACGGCGTGAGAGGAAGAGAACGAGACGGGATGGAAGGGGCTGGGTGGGTCGAGAATGACGTGCATGGACACACGTACCTCCTCACTTGGTAGCCAACAGGAAAGATGTAGCGCTCGGTGTGAAAATGCTCCCGCATGCAGACGTCGCCCAGATTGACCACGGTCATGATGCCCACATTCAGCGGCAACATGGGATGCCCCTTGTCGTCTCGGGGCACGGTGGGGATGCTGTGCGTCTTTGACATGACGGTGTGGGCCTTGAGACGTTTGGGTTTGGCGTGGCGCTGGATCTCGGAGGGACGCGAGGCGCCCGGGGAAAAGGGGGCGGATGGGGGCTCGCGGAAAGGGGATGGCGACGGGCCGGAAGACGCTTGCATGAGATGGAACGAGCCATGCGAGGCGTCGTTGGGTCCGCCGGCATGTCGATATTGCAATGGAGAAGCACCCCCGTGACCAGGGTACTGCTCGCCATCCGAACCCAACGGCGAGAGTGGGGAGCCAGGAGGGATCTGCACGCCGGCGTTGTGGACGAAATGCGACGGTGTGTGGGCCTCCGGGCCCGCGTTTGATTGGGAGGGGGGCTCGGGAGGGGCTGGGGCGGGAGGCTTGATCCGGATGCGTTTTCCAGAGGTCGACACGAGCGTTTGAGTGGTGGGAGGGGCCTGTGCGGGCGGTGGTGGTGGAGGATGGGCCGGGGCAAACGTGAGAGGGGCGCCGACGTCCTTTGGTTTTGGGGCGGTGGCGGTGGCGGCAGGCTTTGGACGTTTGGAGGGTTTGCGGGCGTCGCGGGCGTCGTCTTGTTGACGTTCCTTGATCTCGTCTTCCTGGCGCTTGCGGGCGTGTGGGCCGATGTGACGGGAGGACAAGAGGGGGTCGGTAGTGGCGTCCTCCGACTGGAGCTCTTCGGCTGCTTGGCGGAGGTTGGCGGAGAAGGCGGACTGGGCACGGTTGGAGATGAGGGTGCGGGGGATGGCGGTGGTGGGGGGTTGGAGAGGATCGGGGTGGTGGACGGCGGAGGCACCGTTGGCGGCACGAGCGGCCTCGAGCTCATGATACGATCGAGGAGATGGCTGGGCGATGGTCAGAGATGGAAGATGGAAAGACGAAGAAAAGAGAGCGCACCCTCTCTCCTCGTTGAGGCGTGTATTGCGGTCTCCGGAGCGCCTGAGTTGGTCTTGAAGCTCTTTTGCTTTCTGTGGGAAGCGGTGAGGACGACGAACAGCGACGGGACAAGGGAGACGTGGCAGCACCTCTTCTAGGTCGACGTATTTCTTTTTTAGTTTATAATATTTTTCAGCAAAGTCTCTGTGGTCCTTTGAGGCCTGGAGGGAGGGCGGAGGGAAAGGGTGCTGTTGAGGGAGGGGAGGAGGACCCATGACCATGTCTCTGTCAGGAGCGGGGGGAGGCATCAGAGTGTCAGAGTGTGCCCTGCGGCTCATGGAAGGGAGAAAGTGATGGGAGGCGAAAAAGCAAAAAAGAGGGACGAGTGGGTGGAGAGGGCGAGAGAAGATATGGCTGGGAAGGGGCCCTGAGGTTGTCACAGATTCGGACGGACACCTGATCGTGGCCCAACGTCCAATAACAAGCTCCGTCAAGTCGCGCTGCGTCGCTCGCTCTCTTTTTTGATCTTTCCAGTCACACGACAGATGACCCGCACACGAGGTCTCTGCGGCCTCAGCGCACCCATTCGCGCGTCGTCTCTCGCTCGTGTTGCCTCCCGGCGACATCATGCCGTCATCCCATTTGCCTAGCCTTTTCCGTTTGCGGACGTCGACTCTTCTCAGCTCCACTACGCCAGCGGCGTCTTCCCGCCTCTGCTTCCTCAAGCTCAAGCTCATCTTCCCCTGCTCCTTATGGCCCTTCCCCTCGGCCACCCCCGCTCCCACACACTCGACTCATCTCTGCCCTTATCCAGTCATACACCTGCCTTTTTCGGATGACACCCCGCTGCCGAGCGTGCTGTGCACACTGACGCCCTGATCCGCGTCGTCTGCCTCTCCACCAAACCTCCGAGACCGAATACACCAAGTATCCATGGCAATCGTATTCCTCCTCTCAATGCGCACCACCGCGCAAAGTCCCAAGTCCGCATGCAGCCCTCCCCCTTGCGCCCACAGATAAGTATTGCCACAAGCCACCATCATCTCGCGTGGAGCGCTCGACTCTGTCCCTACGTACGATACGCCACCCCCATCGCCCGCGCCCCTCGTCCACCCGGGGCCAGTCACACCCAATTCCAATCGCCGCCTTCGCACGCGCGCTTCGACGCCCCGTTCTCTTCTCCATCCCAGGCCTCACGGGCGCTAGCCACCGTGGTGCGAGACGCGAATTCCATACTCGTCGCAAAAGGAACAAGGCTTCCTGCAGAACCCGCGCGCTTCCGTCGGCTTCTACGCGCGCACTCCGCCCCCGGTTGGCTTTTTGCACCGTTTGGCGCTTGCCGCTCTGAGAGGACACTTGCAGTCACCCTTCGGCTTCTCCCGAGACCACCCACGCACCGCGATTTCCAAATCCTGGCACTGCAGGACGCGTAAGTGATATATATATGCACACGGGCGATGCGCTTGGATTCCCCGGTCCCCCCTTGGCCGTGCACTTGACCAGGACCATATGATACGCACGCATTCAGTGTGTCCTCCAACGGGTTTCACTTGGACTTCCCCCTTCCCCTTCTTCCCTTCCTTCCTCCCCTTTGATCCCATCGTCGTCGAGTTTGGGATCGCCGCCCCCTCCCCGAGAGAGAGGCGGGGGGGAGGGGTCCCGTTACCATGCATGCTTATGGACATGAACCTGCGGGTGCCCAGGGTGGGTCATATTGGAACAACGTGTATCATAGCCTTTCCCAGCCGAATGCTATTCTCGTCTCCCACTCCTCCGACTCCGAGTCTTCCTCGAAGCTCGCTTCCTTCCCTGGAATCGGAACCTCAGCGCTTGGCCCCAAGGCTGCCGAGTTTGACCTGCGTGGTTCGCGGTGACCTTTGCACGCCGCACCGTCCATTTCTGGCCCAACTGAGTGCTCATCCGGTCCCACGTCTGACCCTGGAGGGATCGTCCCGACCGCGACATGCCACCGTGCAAACACAGTGCCTGTTCCCTCTCGTCCCTCTTTCCACATCTTCCAGGTCCAAACACACTCACGCACGGACCCGCGGGGCCGCACCGCCTTATAACCCTATAACGTCACAGATCCAATCGATCACTCCACTCGTTCTCGAACACGCGTGCTCGATCGATTCACCGCCCGCATTGATAATGATATCGAACTCCCGCAAAGTGTTCATAACGTAAAGTGCATACGCTGGATCGTGCACTTGTCTGATAGTAAGCACCTTATCCCCCAACGCGAGGGGAGGCAAAGTGGCTGTAAATGAGCTTACTGTAATCGCCAGCCACGAATACGTGTCCTCGCGCCAAACGTGCTAAATGCAGGAACCGGCGGTAACGGGTAAGTTTGCCCACTCCCTTAATCATGTATGTATGTATCAGTACGGCCATGATACGTACGTTACGCGACGACCTCACGTCGACTCGTCGACCACTGGATCAGCATCAGCATCAGCACCACGCTCCCTCTTCTCGTTCTGAATTCGAGCCTCGAGGCTCTAAAAACTCCATTCGAATTTCGGAGCGGGGAGCCTGCCTGAGGCCTGAGGATTCCGGCCGTGCGGTCCAATCGTGACCAAACGCAGTGTTTGATCGAATCCCCTGCCTATCCTATCCTATCCTATCCTATCATACACAGTGAGTGTGAGTGGCTTTCGAATCGGCGACGGATCCTTCAGGCTTCAGGCTTCAAGGCAACCAATAACCTGCGAATAACCATAACCATAACCAAGACGAACCCAAGACGATGCGATTTTGGCTTTTTCTGAACGCGCGCCGATCGGATTCGGATTCGGATTGCGAAAACTGATTTAATGGCGGTCGGTCTCCACGACGTTCACCGACGCAGGACGCGGACGGGTCGTGCTGATACGCAGAGTGCGCGGCATCACAATCAATCACACTCTGTGGTTTGCCAATTTTTGTCGCAAGTCGAGTTGAGCACAGCCATCGAAGACCCATTTATGATTTCGCACCGCCCGTCGACGACGACGGTCCGGATCCCTTCTTCACAGGAAAGGGGCGGCGATTCAGATGCTTGAAGCAAGTCGCGCTGTACGGTGTAAGTAAAGTATGCGTCCGTCGCGCGTCCCGTGCTTTGCAAACGTGACGTTGACGACCTTCTGGTCCAGCCGGTGATCATCCATCCATCATCCATCATCGACATCCATCATCCTGTGCACAATACACAATACACAATACACGTCGAATCCGTCCCGACCGACCGACCGACCGACCTCGAAAGCCTGAGTTCTGAGTTCTGAAATTTGAAAGGGCTTCGCCGCGGCCTCGTAACGTCATTGGACACCGCACCTGACAGTGACACCTGTCAAAAAAAAAAAAAAAAAAACTCCCCCGAGCTTCTTCTTCAATATCAATATTTCAAATTTCAACGTCGATTCTCCTTCCCCCTCCTGTCGTTCTGGTCCCCGATTGGACAGTTCGCGTCGACTCGGCGCTCATATATCATATCGGATCGCGCGTGCTCGTGCGTAATTATAATGCGTCACTCTACATGTAAGTCACTGGCGCCGCATACGGTTCACTGACTGGCAGACTGCCGGATCAAATTCAAAGAGGATCGAGTAAGTAAGATCACATGGCGTCATCAACGGTCGACCAACCTCAGCCTATCGGCATGTGCATGAGGCCGCATCGCAGGAGCTGCTCGGAGTCCGGACGTGTCAAGGCCCTTGGGTGTTTGGATATCGGATTCGGATCTCGGATGGGTCGTACATATGTACCACGCCCACGGACGTCCCACGCATTCCCGAATGCGATTACTGCCAGCTAGCCGGTGCACACAGAACCCTTTCGGTGGATCTTTCCTTTCAAAAGTCGTTCGAACTTCGTCCCCTTCTCTCGTCCCAACCCCATCCATATTTCTCCTTCGTTGGTCAATCGAATTCGTGGCGCATTCGAATCCGAGTCGACGGGTCACTGGTCACCAGCCGGAGAGTTCAAACGTTCAACGTTCAACTTCAACGTGCAGTGACTGGATAGCGCATCCGACAAACGATCATGACCAGCTGCAGGAACCAGCCTGAGGTCGATCTGAATCAATGAATGTGGCCCGACAGCCCTAGATAGATCCAAGGTGGATTTACGCAGGAAACCCATCCATGTCATCCTTGCGTCGACCGTCCAAAAAGTGCTATTCAGCTCCGAGCACACACATTACACGGAGCGTCAAACTGACAATACTCAAAAGTCGTCGGCCGCGACAGTAGTACCGCTGCAACTTCATACATTCCACATTCTCGCACACCCAAGCCCGAGCTCGCTCTACGTGTCCGCATATCAATGGCCTTGGGGAAACTCTTCGCAGGAAAGAAAGTCGCGCTGCCACTATACAGGTCGGCATCGCGACAGGTGCGACTCCTTCCTGACAATTGTCTTCGGTACAGTGCCTCGTTTTTGCTGTCCTTGATCAAGGACGAGCATGCAACAGCCAATTCTGGCGACTCAAATGCTCGGATGATGCACGTACTATCTTGGGAACATGGGAGGGTGAAGAAATGAGGTACCACGAGATCAAGCGAGCCAGGAAGGCATGCATCGTCCTATCCATCACGCACGGCCAATGGGTGTAAGTAATACTGTCACAGGAAGTCAAAAAAACGTCAACGCGCGCATGCAGGAGAACAAGAGTATCTCACTCATATTTTAGATGTCGCGTATGGCCGAAAGGGCCCCCTTAAGTATGCCATTACCTTGCAGCGTTGTCTTATCCCTTTCTCACTCTCATTGTACAGCCTCTTCTCACTGATCGTATAGGGATATGCAGGGGGCCTTATTAGAACCATGTCAAGTTGCAAGGCCGCTCATTATTGAGGTAGCTGTGACTTACACGCGACGAGCGGTTTCAGCCTGCAGACGAGAAGGAAATATCCGAAAACATATGTACAATTTCATGCACAGCCTTTGGTCTTAAAAGATTCAAAAGGCTTCGTCTATCGGTCCCACTTGTATACCATATCCTCTAGCTGTTGATGTTCACCAGCCCACGCTTCGCGTCCGCTTCCGACTCCTCTCGAGCATTAGGAACGTATAAGCTCCGATAGACGATCGACGATCTGTTACTAGACGCTATTCGTACCGCTAGCACCCGATACCAAAAATTGATCACTTCAAAACCAGCTGGCATCAACGCAGTCAAACCCGATAATTTTTCAAATCATATTTCGTGCATGAGACTAACCCATATTTAAACATACGTGCGACGTGGCAGGTTGCTAAAAGAAACACTTGATGTCACAAAAGGGGCCAAGAAGAAAAAGAGAACAAGGGCAAAGTGGACAAAAGAAGGGAGGAGTGTATCGAACAGGGAATGTCAAGTGGATGGGCCAAAAGGGAGTGGTGGATTACGCATGTGGACCGGCTCACCGAGGTTACAAGTGAAAACGAGGTGAGAAGCAGACGGATCTGTAGGAAGGAGGGATCGCACGGGGAAGGTGTACCGGAAGTCGACAAGAAATCGTCCGATGAAGCAAGGCCAGAAGCTAATAGAGCCAGTCACGACGCCATGCACGCCTGACTCGTAATAAAAACATGGAAAGTGAAGCCGACAAAAAAAGGCTGGTCAACAGTCTGCGAAAGGAGAATTAAAAAGTAAGAATCATGATTGAAGGCACGACAGAGCAAGTTCGGTGGCAGACTCACGACGAAGCAGAATGAGAGGCGCTAAAGATACACACAGCCCTTTGAGAGGAAGCACGAGAGGTTAAGAGAAAATTTCTGTGACCATTCGCCGTCGCTCTCTTCTACCACTCTGTGCCTGGCTGCTGCTCCCACTTCTTTCACTGCTACTCCCCCCCCTTGGCCTCTTCTTCCAAAGCAGCATCCAGCGACACACGCGTTCGCGAAGCACCAAGCGTCCTCCGACCGGCGGTATTGGGCTTAGGACGTTCAGTCTCAGACCCCGAGCGCGGCGTACGTACGTCCGGCGCAGCAACACTGGACGCAGCGACAACCAAATCTTCATTCATGGAAGTCGACGATGTCGCAGAAATAGTACGTTTGCGACTATCACGTTGCTGTACGCCGCTCAGGGCTGACACGGAAACCGTCGATGGTCGCGAGAAGATGACCGTGTTCCGCTTCGATGTCGACGTTGCAGAATCGCCTGAATCACTCCTGAGCATAGGAAATGCCGCCTTATCCGGGGTGACATTGTTGGAGACGGTATGAGGCGTGAGAGCCGTTGTTGCGCTAGGAATTGAGATATTGAAGTTGGGATTAGCGCGCACCGTCATGTTAGAGGCGGTTGATATTTTTCGACGGTTACCGCTTTCGTTCGCAGAGGTCCTCTGGCTTAAAGAAGATTCGGAGGGAAGCGAAGGAAGGGGTGAGGGGATAGACAGCGGCGGTAACGAGCGATGACGGTCTGATCCTAGCACGCTCTGATTCCGTGATGCTGGAGTAGGGGATGGATCGTAGTCGTGTATGCTCTGCTGTGATTGGATGGTAGAGAGCTCTGTCCTGGAGCTCATGGCAAGCGATGCAATGGCCGCTCGATCCCGCTGGTATCTGGGAGTATATAGCTGCCTTGTCGGTGCCGAAGGCCCGTTACGAGGAGGTGACAGATCCTGGTCTGCATCCAAGTTGACCTGCTCCGAACCTGTTCGTTCCCGGTCTCCTGCCCTCTCCCTGAGCAGTGAAGATGTCGACCTCGCAATTATCCCATCCGCCCTACTCGATGCCCTCTTGTATGCATCTCTATCCAACTGCTTGTCTGTCCTCGCCAAATCCCAACTTCTCCTAACATCTGCGCTCTTCCTCCCATCCGCGCTTCCCTTGCCACTTCCAGCCGTCGACGAACGCTCATCGGCACCTCTTCCCAACCCACGCACCAGACCATCGTCTAGACTCATCCCTCTCAGATGCTGCGCGCCAGGTGTCCCAGGTGCCGGGGCAGCCTCCCGCAACACCTTACCCACCCCGAGCAAAAATCCAGTCATCGTCCGCACTAATTCATCACTCACCCGCAAACAGTCCCTGAAATCCATCCCCACATCGTTCCACAAGGCCACCATATCGGTACCCCCCGAGTCGTCCTCGACCTCAGCATCGATCTGCCGCTCCAAGGCTCGATTCGTCTTTGTTCGCAGCATCTCATTGACTTGTTCAGAAAACCGAACCATGCTCCGTGCATTGCGGTAGAGCTCCGGTATCGTCGTCGTCGTCGTCTCGCCCATGCTCGGCAGGCGCGACAAGAGGTTTTCAAAAACGGACAATGATTCGCCCATGAGCCGTATGTGCTCCACCGCTTGAGAATCCGACGAAGACGATCCCTTAGCCGGCCGAGAGGTCGTGATATCTCTCCCACGAAAGCGCGGGGATCCATATGCACGTTCTTGAAATAGAGGCGCCTGTAGTGAATATGGATGCATCTGTTGTCGGGAACCAATGCCCTCTCGGTCCCGGTCCAATGCATACGTTGATTTGGATGTGCGTAAGCTGGGCGGTGCGGTACCCGACAGAGCTGCACGATCCGAGTCATCGCCAGCACGAAAATCAGCCATCGAAGTCGCAGGTCTTGGTCCTGAATGAACAGCACGCTCCGCACGATCAAGCCGAAGTTGTGAGGATGAGTTGTTGGCTGGGGTTCGAGGATCGTATAAGAAACCTGATCGTTCAGATGCACGAGAAGGCCCGCTTGCCCTGCTCGGTCCGGGGTCGTCTTCCCAGTCCGCATGAGATGTGCCACTAGATCGCGTCTTACGTGCCTGATCCCGCCCTTCTTGATTGACGATCACATCCTCACCGCCATCACGACGCATACCGATCCCAGCCGCACGTAAACCAGAGCCGACCAATCGCGTTCCCAGGACATTTTCCATACTGCCCCCTCTGATAGTCTGTCGCCGCCCAAGTCCACTCCTGGTTGCATTCGGTCGATCAGGCGAATCGGCGTCGTCATTGTCGAGAGACGCAGAAGTTGCGGCAGTAAGATCCTCCGACATCCATCGTGTCTGATGCCTCCGTGTCAATTCGCGCACCGTTGACGCAAATCTGCTACCTCCTGCACGTGTCGGACGAGGAGAGAGCTGCTGGCCTGTACCATAAAGGGTCGCCGCCGATGACTTAGGCGAGGGAGAGCCACGTGTAGCAAAAGTGTGTCGATCGCGAGACGGACGTCGATGAGGAGTTGTAGGGGGGATAGATGTCTGCAGAGCATTCACAAGTCATAAGCATTGCTGACGGATGTAAAACAAAGCCAGTGCTGACCTTGCTTTCCCTATCTCGAAACTCCTTTGGCAAAGCTTGTCTACTTCGTCTGCTGTTCGTTGTGGTAGTCGGGCTTCTCCGCAGAGATGCAACGGCAGCTAGAGCAGCAGTTGTCACGTCGTTCGCATCATCGTAATCACGATCTGCGTCCGGTACCGACAACACCATGGACGCGCGTTTTTTGGGTGTCTTCTGAACAGCGCTAGCGCCAGGCGAAGACACTCGACTTCGAGCTGTATTACGAACCTTGGTAGGGGATGAGGGGGCAGATGAAGTTCGCGGACGAGACAATTGGAAAGTTGAAGAAGGAGGTGTAGGGGACTGATCATCAGAAGAATAGGACATTGTATGCTGGCTTTCGCGCTCCGTCTCGGAACCAGATCGCGCAGATTCTCGATAACGACCGTTGGAGGTATGAGAATTATGAGAAAGCCTGGACGATAAGGCACTAGCTGAGGAAGATGGGCCAGTGAGAGGGGGAAGGGCGGCGGAAGAGGATCTGAGGGATGGTGAAGGTGTATTTAGTCGAGATAGCTTGTCAAGCGCCTGATGGTCCGGATGATATGCATATATGCATGTTTAAGAGGCATGCACATAAAAAAAAATACAAGGGAAGGCTCACGATCCGGTTGCGTTGCGTCAGGCTCATAACTCGCTGCAGCGCGGCCGCATTTTCCGAAGACGCCTGCGACGGCCGCCTGTGCGTGAACCTGGCGGTATGATCTTCTGCATCGCTGGCCATCTCTTCGTCCTCGGGAGTAGTTGGGCGGGAGCGGGATGCATAATCACTGATAGATGCGCTAGCGGACTCTGATGTCGAGCGTCTGCGGAGGCTACCAGGATTGTCTTCCGTGCTGCCACTGCCGGTCGAGTTGGTAGCTGGAGGAGAAGGAAGACCGGAGCCGTTCGAAGCTGCGCCAGGACTGGGTGGTTCAGGCAAGTCAGGGAGATTGGGCGCAGGGTTTAAACCGATGAAAATGGCAGATGACGGACGTCGCTTGTGCGTAAAGGACGGGCGGGGGCGGGATGTCATCGAGTGGAACTATCCACGTAAATTGTCATCAAGAAAGGGACCGTTAGAAGGCAGAGAAGGCAGGGAGCTTGACCGTTGATGAGGAGGCAGAGGAAAGAAAGGCGGGAAAAAAGGGGGGGAAAACGTGGAGACAATGCCTCGATCAAAAGAAAAAGCGGAAAAGAGCGCCTTGTGGGTTGTGAGGAGCCAATAAACGCACGCGCCGACAAGTAGCAGATTGAGCCTCGAAACTGCGGCCGACAGCAACGGCGGTGGGAGCGTTGAAAGCAGCGCAGAAATGGTCCTGCCTCGTGGTTGCTGGTAAAGTTGAGATGCTGTACTCCGCTGTACTGCGACATACTATTCCCAACCTTTTTTTGGATTCGTGGGAAGTTCAAGCTGGCAACACGTCCTCCGATCGAGTCTCGAACAAAATTTTCCATTTATGTTGTACATACTGAGACAACAGTCATAATATCGAAACGGAATTGGCACGTCGACACTGAGCTGTGCGTTATTGTACGGTATATACCTTAAGATTCGTAAAAGTGACTTAGGTTCCAGTTTTCTAGTATCGACAATTGGTGTAGTCCCTGGTGAAGTTAAGCACTACGATTGCATCTGACTACATTAGTCTAAAAAGAATCAGTAAAACTTAGCAAAAAGCAGGTGGCGAGGGTCGGAACCGTACCAGATGTCAATCGTGATAGTTGTTGATGTTGTAGGCGGCAGCTTCCGGATCCTGGTGGAACCCCAGAGGTAGAAGGGGGTATACGGTGGGCAAGCTATATTCGACACACATTGTATACAACTGGCCAGGATGTCAAAAAGAAAATGGCAGAGACCGCCCAAGGCAATGGCAAGGCGACACAATGTCGTACCACTCGGTCAAGTTGCGCCAGTTTCTCAGGCAGAGACGAAATCCGTGATGATCCTAATCCTCAGGTAGTGACCATTCCGGTTCGTCGATTGATTGCCGCAAGATGTTGGATGGTATCGCGGTTCGGAGACGGTTCAAACGCTCGACCGCGGCACGAGCTGTAGGGCGAGCATCGGGACTGTCGGCGTTCATGAACCTCAGGGCTGTATGATTTCGGGGATTGTCTCTCCAAGATGCTAGATGAAGGACCTAAACAAGCTAGATATGAACAGAACAACTTGCAGGCATACCTGGAAGCAAAAGAGAAACGTGCACCCCAGCTGCCAAACATCAGCCTTGAATGGGCAATAGGGCTGGCTGGATCGCATCTCGGGAGGAGCAGGACGACGGTAGTCGTCCCACCGGGTCGGTGGTCCAACCACAGTACGGCTGACGGGATTGGAGCTGGAGAGGAAGCGCACCGCCCACTCAAAGTCGATAATGCAGTAGCGGGGTCGGAGGAAGTCTTTCTCGGTGCTGACGTTGTACTTGCCATTACGGCGCGAACGGAGAAAGTTGCTAATAAAAAGATCCTGTGTGAACATGTGAGTCTCATGGCAGGAGAGCAAGGATAAATGGGTCGTGTACACGATGCGCAACGAGATGGTTGTGGAGAAATGTCACACCCTGCATCGAGGTGAGCAGAGTAAGTAAAGGTGAGCACAAAGGTGGTGACATACCTCCATGATCTGACTCGTCGCTTCGAGTGCACAAGAGGAGCGCTGAAGGAGACACATAAGTCGCCCCTGAAGTTACGACACCTTACTCGAGCGGAAGTCTCTGTTTCATGGCCGTGAAACATTTCCTCGCTCAAGTGCAACGTCATGGCAGTCTTCGATTCCTGTTAGTGGCCATGTTAATTCATGGGATAGGTTTGGAACTCAGCAAATCACTTTGTGTTATAGAGGTGCGAGCAGTGTACGATGCCATAGATAAAAATTGAATGTTCAGAGATTTGGATCATGAAACCTTCGCTGCGGCGGAGTTCATCAACATGAGCGACGCTGCGGTCAGATGCGTCGCAAGGAAGAGACTATGGTACCGTGATATGCGTGGTGACTGGTACTACCTCATCCGACCAACAGCTGCGCGCGCTGCCCGCCGTAGACCATAAGCCAACGGGCTACAATTCTATATACTGTTGCAGTGCGCGCATACACACTGGCAATGGCCGCATAGAGCGTTAGTGAACAGTAAGTCGAGTCAATGCCGGGGAAAAAACCTAGGTGATATCCCGGATCCGCACGAGACGATCAGCTGGGCTTTCGCAGAAAGCAGTGGTACCATAGATTAAGAATTGGTAAAGCAGAAACCCTTCAAATTGAGTGTACGGCAGTTGCGATGTTCTCAAAAGGGAGGACAAGGTGGTTGTCAAATTCCAAGTCGCGAGTCGCGACATTGTTTCTTTGAAGCTGAGTCAGCAGGCATATTTTGTGTGCCGAGATTAGCAACCGAAACTTGACCGTGGGCGGCTTCGCGGCGGGACCGTGTTGGTGGAAGTTGCGTCTGTTCGCTTCTTCACTTTCCACTATCCCTTCCCCATTGTGTTCGGCATGTCCACTGCTGCCCTAATACTCCTTCTTTTATCCTCCACTACTGCATCTGCTACTGTCAATCAATATCGCGGTCACCCGCCAACCCCGCTCTCGGGACGTGATTCTCGAAATGTTCCATCACAAGGCTACTACGACCCTCGCAACAACGGAGGCAGTTTTTTGACAGTGCGTTTGCAGTATCACGCCTGCTCTACTCATGTCTCACTTTGTATTTAGACAGTGCAGGGTACATTTCCTGCAGGCCTTCAAGAGCCAATAAACGCGATTCTTCTGGGAACGTCTGACTCGAGCGTGCTGGTGGACCAACAGACTGATGGTGGTCTGCGTAATTATTTCCAGTGGGTTCGAAGGCTGTCATAGCGATGATAGCTACTGAAACCGAGCTAGGTCATTTGGTTTTGCAAGTGAATGCCTTGGACAGCACTCGGGAGGTGACCAAGGCGCAAACCTTGGTGACGGTGATGGACTTCGTGAGTAGAGTTCAAACCTCTCGCGTATTCTACTTCACTTATGCTGTGGTCAGGGAATGAGACGGCAGTAATTCGGTGGGACTATGGCAATCCCACGTTTGGTACTTGTCAAGAGACAATTGAAGGTGGCAACCACTTCCGATATTGGGTACAGGATGGAAAAGAAGCGAATAGGTGTGTGTAGTTTGGGCAGCCGCTCTGCCAAAAGGCTCATTTTTCCCGCTCACAGTGGTGCGATTTTCATGGCTGTATCATACGAGCTACCAGATAAGCGTATGTCCGGTTGCCGTCGTCCATATTTTTCTGTCTGATAAATTGTCAGTGCAACATGATATCATATTCAATGGGTACGTACTGTGACAAGAAGCTCATTCTTTAAGCCTTTGCTCATGCGTTCTTCATAGATACAATCTGGCTCGGTATGCTTTGTTATCACTTTCAACTTCAATGCCTTGATCTTCAACGATTCACAGAGATTGGCTAGTGGGAAACGTCACCGCCCAGTCATCCATTATACCAACCCCAAACCTAACCAATCAATCCTCGTATTCGGGGCAGACGTCCTCTAATGGCTACATATATCAAACTCGTGTTCAATACGTCTCAGGCTTGCTTCAGAATACATCTGATGGCATCAACCACTATCTAACCGTTGGTGCAAATGGGACAAATGCCGTTGATGGATTGGTAGCGTTGCTGGAGGTGCAGCTATTGTCCAAGCCTGCAGCATCATCGTGAGCTCTCTATCATTCAACCCTTAGCCTGCTTGTCTTAATATGTTGATACCCGTTTTCGCAGAGCAAGCCGAAACTCCCCCATGCCTTGGCTACTGTCACCAATACCCCTCCTATTTGGGGCACTTCTCATTACCTTTTCCTTCGCACCATCACTGTTATAGACTCTCAAGCGCCTCACTGCACACTAGACGGACATTTCATGACACTCATACTTGCTTACCATCACTTGCATTGACATGCTGTATCTTTCAACCTTTCCTTACTTTATCGCACTTGACCCGCGCGCGACCTCGAAGATAGACTAACCCCTTCTTCGACGGATGCCCGGCCCACTGGTTCGGTCGGGTGCTCCTGTGTCTACTCTCCTCCCATTACACCCCATCCCATTACGGTGTCGCCCCTACATCCACTTTGACGGATTACCTGCCCCTACCCATCCTGCGTTCTCCAGTTCTCACTGGCCCATGACCATCTACCTTCTGTTAGCGTTGAAGCGGAAGAGAGATATTGACGATTGTAACCTTATTCGCGAGATTTACTAAGTTTAGCGATAATAGAATGTCTAACAAGAGCCTGGAGCTGTGAACGGTCACTGCGAGTGGTTGTTTCTCATGCATACTAGTAATGATGGTCAGCCCGCTCAAGCTGGGAATGACAGATCACTCAGGTGCGTGCCGCGGGTGCACATACTTACCGTCGACCATGCCACTTATCTGTTGGCGATCACTGGGACTCTGAGTATGTGAAAATGAACATGGTTCAAATTTTCCCCTTTACGAGTGCACAGAGTGAAGAATGTGAGAACATCAATTAAATCTCGCTTTCGGATGTCAGCGCGTCAACTTGCGTCAACTTGATCGCGCGCCCCCGACTCGCACGGCCTCTAACTCGTGTGTGCAGTCGGCTCGTCTTGCTCTTTTACAGCCTGCTCAGTTTGTGCTCAGTCATCCTACAGCTAGAGCATCCCTATGGAATCCGAGACGGACCAGCTCCGAATTTGGTAGCGCCACCTCCTTTTACGGCCATTGTTTGTTCCGGCCATTGCCGTACATGTAAAGACCCCGTAACTTTGTCAAAGGGTTTTAATTTACTTTGCAATATTCTCGAGTTGCTTTGCAAGAGTCCGCAGCGGTGTCATTCTCAAGAACATCCCGATGCACAAACTCCGCCTTCAGGCCAGTGAGACGCGCCTTCAATTTTATCTGCCCTGCTTGCCGACGAGTCATTGACACCATGGTCTGTGACGAACATTAATGCTTCTTCTCCGGTACTTTCTACGCTTGACTTGCCCGCTTTGAGTTTCTCTCCTGGTCTTTGACGACACACTTTGGGCAGCGAGCTTGGCAGCAAATACTGTGATGACAGCGGGAGCAACACTATGGAGACCTATGCGGCCCGCATCCGCTCTTGAAGGCCCGGACGTCGTGCACGATGAGGACGCGGCACCGCTTCCAGTTGCAGGCACGACCGTCGCGCTCGATTTACACCACATCGTTGACTTCCTGCGAAGCGAGCCGTAGTTGAGGTCAGGCGCTAGGTCGCTACTTCTCACAACTGTTTATTGTATCTCATGGGATAGGTACTAATGCATGAATGTCCAGCGCTTCGTGAGCCGCCATTTTTTCTGTCTCTCCTATTCATATCTGTTTTCATTTTCCAGCTTTTGTTATGGCGCCAGAACAACCAGACATTGCGGGACGTGCATACGACGATGTGCAGGATCGGGATGCAGGGCGTGCAGGAGCACTGCGCATGTGTCGAGGCTGAGCTCGCTGACAACCAGACGTTGTGAAGGCATGGCAGAGCCTGCACTTCCGGCTGCACTTGCCTTGTATGCCAACAATGCCGATGATGGGGACGAGAGTGAGAGTGAAGGGGATGGGATGGGTCAGCCAGAGTATGCAGACTTCACCTCAGATTCAGAAGAGGATAGCGAGGGGGAAATTCTGTAGTTGATACCTGCCATGTACCTTCATTGCTACGAAATGTCTCATGTTGATTGTTCGTCAAAATATCGGCCTCGCACTCATAATCAGGAACTGCCAGTATGAAGAACATATGTATTATAAATTACACAGATCAGATGTAGGTAGTGTCCGAGGTCTTGGTGACATGCCGGATCAATGTGGCGCGGCATGTCCTTTATTTGTAGCTAGTCCGTCTCGGATTCCATATTTGTTTGGTCTATATTTGCGCAGAAAGATGAGTTAGGGTTAGGTCGCATGAGTNTTTTTTTTTTTAATTTGATTGCTGTCAAACGTGGGAAAAAGTCTGCTCCCTCGTCGCAGTCAGGAGTATTTAGTCCTGAGGGTCAGTCACCTCCAAGTTCAAATGTACAGTAAGTGGGGGCAGTAGTAAATGGCAGCAGAAATTATGTCAATTATAAGATATCTATGGATACAGCAATGAGAGTCATGACTCCGTTGTACAAGTACATCCATGCAAGTCAGAATCTGAAGGCCGCACATCACCTCATCCCGTTTCACGGAAACGATTAACGTGTTCTTTCAATAACCGCTCCATCCTGACCGCATTTTTGTAGTAAATTGAGTCTTCTGGGTTGTACACCTTCGCATTATCGAAAACAAGCTGCGCGTCCTCGATAAATGAATCGAGGGTCGTGTACTGTCCCGTCTCCAGCTTGCGTTCCATAGCCCCGAAGTCTGTACATAAAGAAGTAATAAGATCGAGGGCAGAAGATGATAGGGCAAAACGCGGTACAAACCCATAGGATTACTGATTACTTCGTGATAGTCTGGTACTTCTTCAGTCTTGACAGGCTCCCTGAAAGGCCATCCTTGCGGGTGGGCTTGCAAGTCGGACAAGATACGTTCCATGGCGCTCCGCTCTGTGTTCTTGGTTGTTGGACGCGTACTGCAGCGCTATGAGTAAGCCAATCAAGCGGGGGAAAAAATCCTACGCACGTCGCAGCCATTGCTGGAGTCCAACCACTTTCTCCTGTTTTCTGTCAGGCACCTATAAGATAAAAAAGAAAACGGGAACGTTAATACTCACTCAATCCAGGCACATCCTTTGGATCTACGACGACTCCCTCCCCCTCCCCATTCTGAAACTGGGGCAGCCCCTCATATACAATATGACTTTTCGACATTTGCCTGATCTTCGTCAAGATCGCTTCTCTCTGCTTCGCTATGAGTTCTTTCGTAGCGAGGTAATCCACCCGCCGCAGCATTGTGCACTGCATGATCGTCCCTCCCTCATAGTCCTTAATGTAACCGGCCCAAACCGCGCGATCCAGAGTGATTTCCTTCGAAAAGCCCTGTTTCTTGAAATATCCGACGGCGTAGTTATCCGCGTAGGTCAGGAAGTGCATCATCTCAGGATAAGTCCGTCGGATATGGGCTTTGAAGTGGTCCATCAAAAGACCGCCGTATCCCTGTGAAATTTCCTTAGCTACCGACCGGACGAAAAGGATAAAAGATTGGCCTCACCTTTTCCTGGTCGACGGATGCCGTCGCGAAGAAGACGATCTCGGCGAAGCCGCGGTGGAGGAACGGACGGTAACAGATCCCACCAACGACTTTGTAGCCGCGTTTGCAAATGGCGAGACACTTCGAGTTGCAGTCGTACACCAATCGTGCGATGTACTCTCGAGGCATCACTGGGAGTTGTTTCTGGAAAAGGGTCTTGAGGTTCGTTAGGATAACGAGCGATCGTGGCTCCCCATCATTCTCGACGGGAATGATCTTAATCACGCCTCTCCGCAGCTCTAAGGCGGATGGTTTCTCCGGCTTGATTGGCGGCTAGAAAATACCCATCAGCACAGAAGATATAGGACTACGTGTTAACCTACAGCAGTTGTTGTGGGACTGGCTGTATCCACCGTCACACCCGTTGCAAGCCGATCTATTTGTCCCTCGTCCATCTGATCATCTGCTCTCACTGCAATGTCGTGGCCATTCGTATGGGGTATTTCTCCATTCATCTCTGCCTGTTCCTCACCCGTAGGTGGGGGTATTGAGGCGGGAGCTGTCTGTGCCTTTGACTTCATGCTTGACGTCTTTTTTCCACTGCGTCTCGGGTGCACGCGAGTTCCATTGCTAGGCACCGCGTTCCCTGTCATACGAGCTGCAAGAGGTCTGTCCTCTTCGTCATCCTCCGCATCGCTGAGCGAAGAAGAGGATATGCGGCGCCTCTTCGTGGGTGGCTGCAGGAGCTCCTCGCTGAGTTGCGAGGATATCGAGGACAAAGGATGTTTCTCTGCGGAAGAAAGAGCTGGAAAATTGAACATATTTAGCAGGTAATGGTGCGCGTCAAAAGAGCATGATCAAGGCGCGAAGCCACAGCGTGCTTGTCTCTGCCTCGTGGCAATTGCGGGGAACTTACCGGTGGGTGACGCGAACTCTGCTTCTGTCAGAGGACTCGCAACGGATTCCGGAAGCTTCATCCGGTGTCGGAGGGATTCTATCTCTGAATCCGTGTAGTCGAAATTCAGCAATTCCCCAGAGGCCTGCACAGGAGAACAATGCGGATACAATGAGTTATTGGGGAATACTATGGCTATATGACAACCGTTCAAACTCCGCACCTAACAAGAACGAAGTACGTCGGACCAACCCTGTCTCAGAGAGTACTGTCGATTAAGCAGAAGAAGAAATGCGCACCTTTAATAGTTCGTCAATGCGCACAGCAATACCCGCCCGGCGCTCGTACTCCGCTTTTCCGAGTTTCTCTTCATCAGCGCCGTGCTCCTTTGCATTGTGTCCGCAAGAACACTGACGGAGGTAGTCTGTCGGAATGTCATCGACATCGTCGTCCGAGCCGTATTCCACCAGGCCAGTCAGAGAATTCTCCGCCTCAACGGGTCGGTCGTCACGGACCACTTCCGCGTCTGCTGGAGGGCGAAGGCCAGGACAATGACCATCACAAGCTTCGCAAGGAATATAGCGAGCAATCTTCATTGATGTGGACCATTCGGAGAGCGTTAGAAGATCATTTGAAGCGGGATAGAATAGTTTCATGGTCGAGGCTGTTATGAATTCCTTTGGAAAATACAGAACGGAACTACGTATGCGACCGCGACGGCTCCGGTTCCACGTGTTCCATCTTCCTAATCATAGTATCTGCTTCCTCTCTACCCCGCTCAGCAGATGGAGCAACTCCGTTTTCCTTGACTTACAATACATGTAAAGATTGATGGTGCTTTCTCTTCTGGATATGTATTTAACACATGTGATATAGCGGCTTTTAGTTGGCTCGATTCACATCATCCAGCACAGTCTGTGTACAATCCATTTGATCTCATTGAACACGATTGAAGTCTGGAGCTACCTACAATTTACAAGAGCCCTAATGCATGCAGGCAATATCTGGTATCAATGTACAAGTTACAGTCAGTAGAGCGAGACGACAGCGTGAGTAATAATGCAACGAAAGCGAAAGACAGAGGTGGGCACGACAACATCCCAAACAAACCATCTAAAACTCGGAAGTCACAACTGGGGAGCATCCGCTGAACCTGATGTGGCGCCAACTGCACTCTGAACATCGTTTGCCTTCTGTGCTTGGTCCGCACTATCTGCGGCCCTCTGTTTCTTCGCCGCAGCCACCGCCTGCGTACTGCGAGTCACAATCCTTTTCCCCGGCATAGCCGGCCGCGAAAGCTGTTGCGCGAGGAGATGGAGATTGTCATACAGCTGCATATCAAAGCCCACACAGCGAAGGCTGAAACATGGGACGCTCCACTCGCCCGTCTCGTAGCGCCGCTTGACGTCCAACTGAGCGGGATAGGATGCAGTCTGTCCTTCAGGCAACTCTTCGCTGGCTACGCGTGAGCAGTGCAACAGCTTAGTCTGATGTGTGGGAGGGTTGTCAGTGTATGGATACGGCAGCATGAGATGGATTGAAGTACACCATTTCGTCCAACGTCATCCACTCTGATAACCTCATCTCATCTCCTGGCATGGGTGCACTGACATATCTACCCAGATAAACCCACTAGGTTCAATCGAAACGGTCAGATACACGGGATTCAAAAGAGGACTGCCTGGAGGGCAGCATACTATAGCTAATAGTAGGCGCACTTGATTCGGTTGACCTTCGACAATCAATTCAAACTCTGCATTCTCCTGGACTTGCGCCATCATGGAGTAGAACCAGTACCCGTGCTGCGCGCAAACCCCAACGCGGAGCGGCATGCAGTTCGGTGGACGAGGCAAAAAGTATACCGTACTATCAAGCTCACTGTCAGGTGTGATTTATCATTGGGTCGAGAAGACAATTTTGAGTCACTCACAATTGAGTGGGCCTTTTACCCTTCAGCTGGATATTCAGAGGTGCATGAGTTATGCGAAGAGCAGTTACTAGCATGGGACAACTGAAGTGAAGTATGCATACCAAACTAGTCAGCCTCTCCCCAATCGTGCCTACTATAGCATCTCCAAGATGGACGGGTTTGAGGCCCGGAACAAGCGCAGGATCAACGAATTGGACTGGTTCAAACATCTGCTTGAGCTTCACTTTCCTACTTTGGTCTGCCTCGCCAGCCAAAGCACCGCTCTGGCCATAGAAGTCGGCTATCTGCGTTGTGTTCAGTCGGGGTCTCCATTAATGCCCACTCAACCATCATTTTGGGAGAAAGCAGATACCTGTCGCTTCATGTATTTCACCTCTGCGGTGGACTTGATAAGGTCCTCGACCATAACTGTCTTCTCTCTCTCCACCCTCGTCAGGTCTTCCCGTAATTTGTCCCTCTCATGTTGAGCTTGTATCACCATCTTGGCCATCTCCTTCTCCTGGGCAGCGCGTACTCGGGTCTCCTCCTGAAATCGCGTCAAAAGGTCTCTCAAGCGTTTTTGCTCTTCGAAAATACTGTTCCGGTCAGGTTGCGCAGCATAGCATTGCTACAAACACGTCCAGTATACAAATCTATCAGGATCTTGACGCGAACTGGAGGGAACAAAAGAAAGGAATGGGCAGATTGTTGGGTACAAAACAAACCTTGAGCTGTTCCAGCTCATCCTTCATATCGTGATATTTTTTTTGCCCAGAAGTCAACGAGGCCGGGGGCGAAAGACGCGTCAATAGAGATGGTGCCACGCGACGAGGTCGATGATGACGATGCATTGGGCGTACTGTTTGAAGTGGCGAGGGCCGTTTGCGTGTTCGCCGAGGTAGACATAGCAAAAAAAAAAAACAGCCAGCACCGTTCAACGAGAGATTATCTGTCAGAGATCCTGTCCTGATACGATCCTCACGTTCAGTGAGTTTGAGAGTTGATATAAGTTAGAATAAATGAACGAATTCGCCAAAGGTGACATGATCGAGCTTACATAATACAGTACGACTACGCCTGGGTAGCTGCTAGGCGTAGTCCTGACTCCTGCCTGCTATTAGCGTAGTCGTTCTGTGACTACGCTGGGAACGTCGAACCTTCAGCGCTTCAGCATCAGCTATAAATGTAGCCAGTCGTCCGTACATACGCGATATTGGCCCCCCCATTCAATGGAAAAGCTTCTTATCCCCACCGGCAAGGTGAACTGCGCAGGTCTCTGTCGCACCATTTGGTAGCACTTGGTGTGTCAAGTTTCCGACTACTATTGCCCCTTGCCTGTTGAAAACATTCTTGGTAGGTTGTTCTACTGTTTAATATAATACTTACTTGGAGTTGTTTGGCGGCGGCGGCGTTAGATCCCTTTGGCTAATCACACGACATAGAGGCATCACTTCGACCAGAGCAGGCAAGTGTCATTCTTGCTCCGATCCCATTCAGTCGTCATTTTCCCTTCCCATTTGAACTGGCCCAGACTGAGACAATATACCACTGACCAAAAGGTATAAATACCGGCCGTCCACGCCCTTTTCCCCACCACCCCAGCTACTTCGTGTTCGCACAGCACTTTCTTTGTCCTTTCCCTCATAACCATCACAGCAATCCACTTGTACTCTTGCCCTCGCTATCAACTCTTTTCCTTTGTGCTTTGACACTCTCTGGTGTCTTCAAAGCTCTGGCACGTTTGTCCATGCTCTTATCCAATTGGTTGCCGCCCTTGTGCCTTCTGCTTGCTCCTGGGTTCCGCTTTTCTACCTGCCACAGCTCGCTGCGTAGTCTCCGTGGCTGACCATACAGAAGACAGTCTACTCGCTGCGTGTCATGACTCTCTCGGAGGAAGTCAAAAATGAGCATCTGCTATCTGGCTCTCCTCGACGATCGTCCTTTCCCTCAACACTGAGATGGCTTTCATCATGATTGACTCTGACTGACTTGGGTGGCTTCGAGGCCCTCGACGTGTGCTCTGACGGTCAGAAGGCAGTCACGAACGTTGCTAGAGCAGAGAAGATCATTGACCTGCCTGTCTGCGGCTCCCATATGAATGTGAGTACGGCCTTCCTTGCCCAAAGCGGAGTCCGCCCATGAATGTCAGCACTGAGCTTGCGGCCATGCGACGTGGCGGGTGTGGCTGTGCCTTTCGGATTGGAGACGCTCTTTGCTGGTTCTGGTTCTAGCTGCCAGTCCTTGGGGCGAAGCTGTATATCTTCTGGAGGGAGGCTTAAAAGGTGAACCTTGCCCTGGGCTCGTCATCTTCCAATGGCAAGTCTATCCTAGTATGTATCCTTCACATCTATCACCTCAAGCCGACTTGCTCTTCATAAACCATGTCCACAGACCACATCTGTTGAGGGAGCGCGCGCGCGCATCCGCTGTTGCCTCCCCCAGCCGGACGTTCGGCCTAAGCCACTGGTGGCAACTAGGATGGCGACCATTCAGATTTCAATGATACAAAAGGCATATTCCTCTCATTCGAGATAAAGGCATGGGTTGCCATCAGGTAATCGATTCTTACCGTCGGCAGTAGTTGGATATGCCGAATCGCACGCCAGCCTACTGGCAGATTTCATCTTAGGCAACTGATAGCAAGAGCCGGATCCTTCTCGTCTGGACTGGTTAGGTGCAATTCTTCCTTTTGATCTGACGATACGATCCAGCAGCGGCAGGTATTTTTCGCGAGAAAAAAAACCAGTGTGGTCGGCGAATATAGGGCCGCGTTAGTGGTACTGAGAGTCGTTCGTCGACAGCAGGACTGCTATCAGTAAAGTGCTTCTTCAATCAATCTCTTTCCTTTGCTAACTGTGATATTCACACTCATTCAGAAAATCGTCCCATGCTCTGATACTTTTCGCTGGATTGCCCGAACGAACATCTGGTTGCTCTCGGCGGCGGTCGTATACAAATGCAATGTACCGCCTGCCGGGTGCGAAGTATTGTACGTCGTCTCTGTCTTTCAACTGGCCGGAATCAGGAAAAGCTATCACTGGTGCCAGCAAGGGCTGAGCGCTGAGTGCTCGCTCAGTTATCAGTGAGGGTCCATCCCCTGCAAGACAAAGAAAAAGACAAATCCATAAGTAACGCTCATTTTTTTTTCCATTTCTATCCACTCTATTGACTTGGTGGGGGGTAGGGATATGCCATGTCCCAGTGCAATTGCCGACACATTGCTTCTAGGACTCTTCTCTGAACCAACCTTCTCCCAATTCCGCTTGGCTTCTTCAGCTGCATCCTTACGCTATGCTGATGCTGCCGGTTGGAACCAAGATGTATCATATCTCCTTTCATAAATGTGAACAAAGATGGTGGCTGACCAGTCCGGAAGTCAATAACCAAAAGTTATGAATTGAAAAGAATTGAAGAAAAACTCTAGTAAAGACAGTCAGCCCGCAAAGTGCGTCATGGAAAAGGAATGCACGGGTCGGAAACGCGAACAACGCTTCCGGTCACATATGAACAGGTCTACATTTGATTGTCGCGCTTCGTGAACGGGACATAGTCTATTTCCACACGCACGCGCAGACCCACGTCATTGCCGCTTGCCCGTGAATATTTGCCGGAGGTTATCCCACACGACCGCGGGCGACTGGGCGGCATCGATCCGATGCCAGAGGCCCTTCTGCTTGTAATACTGCACGACGGGCGTGGTCTGCGAATGGAAGGACTTGAGACGCTTGGTGAGCGTCTCGACGTTGTCATCGGAGCGCTGGATGAGGGGCTCGCCGGTCTCGTCGTCCTTCATTGGCTTCTTTGGCGGGCTTGAAGAATGATGCGTGTAAGAACGAACAAATGGAGTGGAAGACTGGTGGGAGGGACACGTACCTGAATTCTCTATGATAGGTGCGGCCGCTGGCGGGATGAATAAGACGGCCGGTGATTCGGGAAATGAGGAGTTGGTCGGGGATCTCGAGCTGCACGACAGAATCTAGCTTCTCCTTGCGCTCGGTGAGCATGGTGTCAAGCTTCTCGGCTTGGGGGACGGTGCGGGGGAAGCCATCGAGGACAAAACTATGTTATGAATGGGCATGAGCAAACACGTGTACAATCAGGATGTGGGACGGAGAGACGAAGGGAGGGAAATATAGAGGGGACGGGGATTGGTGTTAGTTAGAGGGCAAATTCAAGATTACATCCTCAAAATTCAGATGGCAGCATTCGGAACCAGAGCAGAATTGGTCACAGAGAAGAAAACACGTTCTGACGACACGCACCCGTTCTTGCAAGCCTTGTTGTTCTCCAACTGGTCTTTGATCATGCCCACCATGATATCGTCGCTGACGAGCCCTCCGGCGTCCATGATTTTCTTCGCCTCGACGCCGAGCTTGGTCTTCTTGGTAACCTGCTCGCGCAACATGTCACCCGTCGCGAGATGGCACACGCAGAATTCATCGCGAATGCGCGGGGCCTGCGTGCCCTTGCCTATGCAACCAGACACATATTAGACAAATCACCGGAATATAGACGGACAATGCTCTGCAGGTTGAAGAGATGGACGTACCGGCACCAGGAGGCCCAACCAGAATTGTCCGAAGCTGCTGAGCTGGCGTCTTTGACTGAGCGGTAGCCTTTGCCTTTGCCTCGAGGGTAGTGATTTTGTCATTAAGCTGGGCCACGAGCGACTTGAGGTATTCGAGCTCGTCGGACACGGCCATTTTGCGGGGATGCACAAAGTGGAGGTACAAGGAAGAAAACCTGGAGAAAAGTCCAGCGATCTACTGAAATAATCACGCTGGAATCCTTCGGACGGAGGGTTCCGCGGCTTCTCCCGGTCGGCATACCCGTTCACGGCTGCGGCGACCTCAGTTTGTCCCCAACCACGAAGGTATTTGGGTCGAAAAAAATCGAGAAAAAGGTTTTGGAAGCTGCATCGTTTTTTATACCGAGCAAGAAAGTTGTTGTAGCGAATAAAGAGAGATACAACTTCATGAATCAGTCTCGCCCCCTCTCGCCTTGGGCGGCCGACAGCCGGGGAAAAAGTCTGCCACGCCACGCCGACGGCAATGACAGTCACGATAGAGTAACGCGTGACGTCACATAAGAGACGCGTCGCGTCACTCGCATGTATGGCGCAGTCGCAGCGTCCAAAAATAGAAAACACTCACTGACGTGGAACTTGCAGGACAACTGAGCTGGAGTGTCTCCTTAGTCTCGAGCGGCAGCAACCCTCCTCTTGACTCTGGTATTCAACCAGAACATCTTTGCCATGTTGCGTTCCCTTTGCTTGACCTTGGTGTTGGGCCTATTCGCCCTTGCTCAGGCCAAGCCAAGTACTGGAGATTCTGTACTCGTAGTGCTGCAACCAAGCTTGAAAAAAGAGGATTTCTCTCTCTTCTTTGGTGGCCTAGAAAGTGAGCTGGGAGCTATTCTTACTGATATAGTGCTTATCCTTCACAGAGCAGGGATATGACCTGACATTCCGGTCCCCAAAGGATGAAAGTCCACGCATCATAGAGGACGATATACCTTCCTTCTCCCATGTCATCCTGTTTGCCCCAGATATCAAAAGTACGCACCTTTTTTCCTTCAACGTTCTGGCCTATGTGTTTACCACGTCTATGATTAGCTTTTACGCAGGACATCACCCCACAATCTCTCATCTCCCTTCTCTCCGCAAACACCAACCTTCTCATCACTCTTTCCCCAAAGCAATCCCCATTCACCTCCCTCGCATCCGAATTCTCTCTCATCCTTCCCCCACCCGGCACCCCTCTCATCTCACACTTCCCCGAACGCAACACTAATGCGACCATCATCCCCATCGACGTCCCGTCCCATCCCATCCTCACCCCGAACACGCCACCGGTCTGGTTCTCTGGCGTGCCCCACGCACTCGGAAACAATCCGTTCTTGGTTCCCATCTTGAAAGCACCGGCAGAGAGCTTCGCCGCAGACTCGACCGAAGATTCCGCTGCGGACACTCTGATTGAGGCGTCCGAAAGGGGCGGCGAAGGTTTGTGGGCTGGCAGCTCGATGGGCGTTGTCACCGGCTTCCAGACGCGCGATGGGTCGCGCGTAACGTGGGTCGGCGGCGTTGAGCTCTTCTCAGACAACTTCGCCAAGAAAGAAATATCAAAGTGAGTGGCGCACGGTGTTCTTTGTGAATGTCCTTGGTTGACCGTTCGCGCAGGGGCATCAAGTCTGGGAATGAACAGTTTGCCAAGGACGTCGCTGCTTGGACATTCCAAAAGAAACTCGCTCTCAGGATAGATGGGACTTCACATCACCTTGCGAATGAGACGACGCCGCGCGAGCAATACACCATCAAGGATCAGATCGTGCGTTCGCTCCCTTTTGCGTGAGACACAACCAAACGTATTATTCAATTTGTCAGGTCTACGACGCTTATATCTCGCATTACAATCCCGCGACTTCCGCCTGGGAGCCCTTCTCGGGCCTAACGGACCTGCAACTGGAGTTCACGATGCTCGATCCCCACATCCGCACCGCACTGCCGCCTGTACCCGGCGAGCCAGGCAAGTACTCTGTGACATTCCGCGCACCCGACCGGCACGGCGTGTTCAAGTTCGTCATCGATTACAAACGGCGCGGGTGGACCTACCTGCACAGTTCGACGATCGTGCCCGTCGTCCCTCCGCGCCATGATGGGTACCCTCGCTTCCTGAGCGCTGCGTGGCCGTATTATGCCGGCGCGATCAGTACGAGCATCGGGTTTGTGTTGTTCTCCGCGCTCTGGTTGGCTGGCGATGAGAAGGGTGCTAAGAAGGTGAAGGATCTTGCGAAGACAGAGTAGGTACATCGGGAAGTTGTTCGTACCGCAGCGCTTGGACCATCTGAGTTTGTGATATATAATTATTTGGACCCGAGATCGTCCAGTCGAGAAAGACGACAGTTCTTTGCTATCTGCTTCGTGACATCATCGTTTGGCGGGAGGTACTCACGTTGAGACTTGTCGGTAGAAATATATTTGTCCGTCCTTCGAAGATCAAAACCAAGAGGACAGTGTCAAGGTCGCAACGAGGAAACGCGAAAGCAGGATGGAAGATCGTAGTTTGTTTCTGTAAACGTTAGTACGGTCAAGCAGACGAAAAGGAACAGCGAGCTATCATGTTTTCGGACGAGCAGGGTCGGGCCCGCCCGAGACCAGGGAACCTAATCACAAGGCAGGTGTAGGAAAGTCAGTCTCAAAAACACCTTCATAAAAAGAATAGAAAGGAACCCACCGGGAGGCGTGATGGATCACACCCCCAGATCAGCAAGATGGATAGAAAAGATGAAGCAAAAGGGGCGTAGCTGTGTCTTCGACTCGGATGAGACGAACCCATAATTACATTTGTCTTATGAGGATCTTGATCTTGGTAGCCCTTGTCGGTGAGCAATGATCGTTCGTAATTTCAGTCCGAACAGGAGGACAAAGATGAGCGTACCAAGCTCAACTTTCCGCCAAGCAAGCGAAATATTTGGCAAAACTCGAGCCAATCACGTTTATCGGCCACAACATCACTCTCCTCTTACCTGTGGCTAAATCAACTCGATGCCCTGACATAGACTCCTCCATCGCCTTATACAAGAACTCAGAGCAAGAGTGTGACTAAAAAGGAAACTCGCCTGTATTTTCGTCTGGGTTGAGACGGATCTCAGTCTTGCCGTGTCTGGGTGTCGAGAATCGAACCCTGGGCAGTCGACCCACTACATCCACTTATTACCCATGACAAAAGCCGAACACAAGGGCATTCGACGGTTTTCATAGGCAATGGTGAATGTACTTCGCGGCCCTACGGCAGAACACTATTAGGGCGGACCTTAGAGAACGAAGGAGAAAGATATCGACCAGGCTAAACTTGCTGATGAACAATGTCGGTCTTCATGACTTTCCTGCGAAGATACGAAGAGATCCAGGTTAGCATGCTGATACCATATCCTCCGTGAAAACCGGTCCGGTTCCAAATCGACCTGGGCATCCGCCTTGCGTCGAGACACAAAGTGTCATTCAGGCCCACTTGCTGCCTTCATGGCCATCATGAACACGTTCTCGACCTCCTCCACGACTGGCACGGTCTTCTTCTGAACCTTGACCACTTAGAAAGGCATCCCCGTAGTAATTGGCACGTCGCACGCGAAGTTGATGTGCACGTTGGCTTCCGTGGGCGCGAGTGCCTGCAAAGAAACCGTTACTTGAGGAGAAAGAAGGAAGGTACACACATTCACGAACGAATCGCCGAGGCGACTTTCGAAACTGGCCTTCGCGCCTCAACGAATCCAAAGATCTCCATGCAACCCGGTTCAGTCACGGTGAAGGCCGTCTGATGGACGTCTTCGGCTTCGAGATAAGACATCTTGAGGACATCGGACCTCGAGGAAAGGCGGATTTGTAAACATCTGCGCTCAACCTCGATGTCCTCGGACACAATCGTGGAAAGTGGGTTGATGTAGGTGAACGCATGAGGGATACTGTGCGGACACGATGTAACTCAGAAGGGGGAGTTCAGAAGAACATCTCATAGGGAAAACAGCAGGAGAGGGTCGGAATTTATACCTTTCAGTCAGTGCCCTTTTGTTTCAGACCATACCGATGCAGACGAGAAAGGAGGCAGGTGATTGAATGTGTTGACGCAAAAACGACACCTGCCTAGTCAACGTTGCAATCTGAATCGTCATACTGGTCGACACTGAGATGTGCATCGTCATGCTGTGACATTTATGACTAGCAGAAAGAGAGTCTTACCACCGCCGTAAGACCTACGATAGGTGTTGGTAGGGGGACACAACGAGGGCATCAGTCCAGATTGTAACACCGCCGATTCAGAGAAGTGCAAATCCTGCAAATTTTGATTTCAGCTAACAAACAATGGTGCTAAAGCTGGGAACGCAGAAGTAATGTTCATCTAAGATTGCAAGGTTCGACCACGACGCGTATCGCCCACAAACTATGATAGGCAAAATGAGAGCGTGGGCGGCATTGGGGTGAGATCTGATGTGGACGATAGAGATGCACAACAGACCGTTCATAGAATTAACTGTGTGTTTCTATGTGTGTTGCAGGCGGTGGTCCTAGAGCATACATCATATATCTCCAATCAAATGGAGATAGTCAGTTTCGAGCGTAGATCGGAAAAGAATCGCACTAGGCATTGCCATTAACCGTTTATAGCGTTGAAAATGATAGCGGACGGTAGGTGGAATCAGAGAAGAGCAAGAGATTGTTGAGTTAACCGCACAAAAAGTATTTGCTCATCTCAAATTTGACCCTCCCAACTTTACCATTCGTCAGAGTCTGAAGGTTACTGTGCTGCTTAATGGAGTCGTAGACCCGTCGGACAGAGCCTCTGCTCACCAAGACATAGACCTCTGTCTTGCCTGCATGCCACCATTATGGTATTCGAAAATCTTCAATACCACTCTGACCTGAGAAGGAAAAGTTGAAACATCTTGAAAGGACGCTGCTCTCACCAGGGTCTTATCCTGATACACATGAAGTAGCAATACATTTCATTTTGTGCTGAAATTTGATGTTATAAACACTGACATATGGGTGTTAGTCAACATCCTCAATTATATACGGAACGATACTTGGTTATCAGACTGTGCAGCGCACGACGCTCTAAGTGCCGACTGGATCCTGCGACAGAGAAATACCCAGATTGGGCCGTGGCTGGAGGAAGCTGCAATAAGGCAAGAATATAAGGGGGTCAGCAATGGGCGTGGGCGTGCAAAAAGAGCGAGTACTCACAAGGGGAAGGTGTCCCCCCGTTGACGACCCCATCTCTTGCAGGGTCGTCCTTGTCGTGCTTGCAGCATGTTGACAGTCTTGCACATTGAATTTTAAATATGTGCCTGTCAAGCTCCCTTCAACACTCGAGCTAGGCATCACACAGTCGCAGTAAGAAGACAAGAATCCCTAGGTCTGTCGCCGGCAGAGGATCCGGAAGTGAAGCTTCAAGAATAGCTGGTGAAAGACGAGAGCCGAAACCGAGACAGGCACGTGACAGAGCGAGACCCAAGAACCAGAATGGAGCGCGAGACCATAGAATCAAAAAAAAACGAGAGACCTGGACCAGCGAGCGAGACAAGGTGGGATCAAGAGATGGAGTACTGAGTAACAGATGACAGAGCGGGCCGACACAAGAGTGCAGAACATAGATCATAGGCCAACTGGCTCAGAATTTAAGGTCCAAGATAGTTCCATAAAGGATTCTTTGAGAAACCTAACAGGGCTTGAGGCAGATCGACTGGAAATGATAGGATAAGCTCCTTGCATGAAACCTTCAGCGCACCTAAAACTTAGTTTATCGACACCTGTGTTGACATGTCAGCTACACCACAAGAAACAGGGACTGAGGAGCATACCGTGTGTATCAGTGTCGAGATTGATTCCGAGTGAGAGAGACCACAAGCATTTGATTCGGCAGTCAGCAACCATAGTTTTAGCAAGACCCGTATTCCAGTGAGTGAGAACCAGAGAGCGCCAATTCTGCAATGTTGTCGCCCTAAAACAGCAAGCAGACAGGCCAAAACAAAGGACCAGAGTGGTGGGTCGTCAAGATAGCAGTCAGTCGCCCAAGTTCAATCAATCGTCCAAGTCCAGTCAGTCGCCGAAGTCCAGTCAGTCGTCCGAGCCTTGGTCTTGATGTTGGTATCAATTATTGTCTCTGACCATAAGCTTGCGGTCTTCGTGCTTGAAGGCGATCGTGCCTAATCGTCATGCTTGATGGCGATCGTGCCTAGTCAAGATGACTGTAGTCAGCGTCAGAAGTCTTTATGCGGCTTCATAGACATGGAGCCCACGATGTCAGTAGAAGGCATCTGCAGGGAGAAGCAACAGGCGTACCACCGCGAAGGGGCGTAACGAAGCGGAGTAGTCTAACGAGAGGCAGCACCGTATTTGAGAAGAGTGCGGAAAGGTCAAGTGAGAGGAGGGAAGAAAGGGGAAGCTGATGGGAACTAACAGCGAAAGATGGAAGGCTTTTATACCAGAGCCCGGATCCTTCAATGGCAATCGCGAGGGTGGCACATTGGAGCCGGCGCTTTGAGCAATGAGGGCCACCGATTACGGAAGACATAATGGCTGCGCTTGGACAATACGAGGGTGGCACACAACTCGCCACACAATCGCCAAAGAAAGTATTTGGCCCGGCCAATGTTAACGGATCGCAGATTCGCAACAAGACCCATGATGCCAGATAGCTGTGCCGCAAGGTACGTGAACAGTATGTGATCAGTTAATCAATGCAGATGGACATCATGGCCAAACACGATGCCTACTGTTTTGGCCACCATCGACAATCACGCAGGGCGAAGCGGCGAGGTCTCACTGTGCCGCAAATTGTATTGGGAACTCGCGAGCCACGACACGTGATGCTTCTGCGATCGGGTATGTGGCACCGGGCTGTGTCTGCGTGCAGCGCGAGGCGTCGTCCTGCTGGATACTAAGCACTCACTCTGACAGCAGGGCTCACGTTTTTTGGATCTCCCGTGGCCGCTCATGCGTCATTGCGCAAGACTGGCGTAATAAGTTTACCCTATCCGTGGATGGAAGTCCTGCAAGGATCCTGCGAAGCAGACTCGGATCATCTGCGATACCAAAGCTGCTGTGGCACCAATAACAAAGCCCGGATGAGTTCAGGCAGACGAACCGCACGCTGCTTCAAGTCTTTCAAGATGTGGTCAATCCTTGTCGATCGAAAGACCTCGGCCAATCTGTTCACAAAGGCATCTGCCGATATAAAAACAACGATGCAATGGAAGCACAAAACGATCCTAGGCTTTCAGAAAGATTCATCAACTCATACAACAATGGCAAATAAACGGGTATCCCTCTCAGCCTGAGCACCGGTGGGGGTCTACAGCAGAAAAAGAAGTCATCTTGTCTCTCGCACCTTAATCCATACAACCCCGATAAGACCAATAGCGAAGCCGGCAATAAAAGCAAACAGCACCAGGACGTCACGATAGTAGTTGTTGGCCCCAAATCCAAAGAGCTGCATCGACAAGCTTGTCAATCTTAATGCCAAGGTCGTTGTGGTAAAACTCACCAAATTCATTATGAGACTAGCTGAAACGTCAACCGGCACGCCTTGCAACGTATCCCGGATCATGAGCCCTGAGCCGACCTCATTTACCGAAAGAGCCTCCAAGGTGTACTTAAGTGGGCACAACCACTGTAGCCAGCGCAAGACTGGCGGGATGTCATTCAGATGCACGAAGAAGCCAGCGTAGGTCATTTGGTAAAGTGCGGTGAGAGCACTCAGGAGAATAGCGAGACCACCGTTTCGAAACAGAGTAGCGAGGAGGAAGTTCTGACAATGCAAGATGAGCTAGTATTCAAATGGTGGAGAGTGAGCGCTGCTCACAAACAGTGTCATCACAAGAGTGTAAAGGACTAGAATGAAAAGAAACTTGAAGAAACTGGCTGGATGAGGCGCAAGTCCCGCCATCCAGTACGTACTTCGTACGAGAATCAGTCGAAAGATGGAATAAGTACACACAGAAAGCTTGAGGTGGAGAACAGGGAAAAAGAGCACGCACATAGTTGATACAATGATGGTCGGTATTATCCGAAGAGGTACCACATCGAAAATGAATCGAGACAGTAACCAGGCAGTCGGACTGACAATGATCAGCACTTCCGGACATTCTGCGAACGCGACAGGTAACGCACTTATAATACAAATTTGATCTCTCCCTCAAGAATAAAGGTCGAACTTCGACAATATTGTACAGCGCGCTCAACGACGAGAATGCAATTAATGAGCCCTGTGGGATAAATGTCATGTCATGTATTTTAGGTCAAGTGTATCCTGACACCTACTAAAAAGAACAGACATCCTATTCGAGATTGGAAACCAGCAATCGTCTCGTTCGTTTGAAAGTACAAACCCCCTGTGTCATCACAAGCCCGAAATCAGTTCCTGAACAGGTAAAAGAGTCAAAGAAACATGCCGCAGAATACTCCTAGCACTGATGAGATGGCGACATGAGAATGAATCTGTGTCATGTCCCTTTAATCCGCCAAACAATCGACAATTGTCAGATTGAAGATCAACTGGAAAAATTCAGATCAAAGTCACCTGCTCAAGGTTTTCCACTCCCTCCCAGACAAAACCTCCAACTGCGTAAAAAGCGTCGCCGCATAACTCTGACCCTTAACCACTGATCTCCATCCACCCATCCGCCCGTGCTCCATTCTCTGCTGAAGATCCCGCCCAATGCCATTACCCTGCTCTACATCTATCTGCTGTACCTCCACTTTCTTCACTTGCACTTCAATTGCATTCCTCTCTTGGCTGCCCTGTGCCATCGATTGCTGATAAACCAAAGGCATATCACTCGCAATCTCAAGTAAATGATCTGCGACATTATATCCGTGACGGTAGACAACCCCCTGTGCGGAGAAGTGAAGGACAGGAGCGAAAGATCCAGGTCCGCAATAGAGCGCGCGGCCGCGCGAAAGGAGGAGTATTTGGTCGAAAGTTTGATAAAGTTGGGAGCTGCGGTTAATCGTCAGGAAGCTGTCACTGATCGATAAAAATCGTGCAAGACAAACCTAGGCTGGTGAATGGAAGCGATAACCGCTATGGGGTTTTCTGGGTCATGTGAAAGAGCGCGAAGAACACTTGCTACCTTCGATGCGGACACCGAATCCAGTCCTGTTCAAGTGATGGTTGATGAATGGGAAGACAATCAGCAGAAGCACAAGAGGCTTACCCGATGTAGGCTCATCAAGTATGAGAACGTCTGGACTAGCCACCAGCTCCAGCCCGATGGACACTCTTCTCATCTCACCACCACTTATCCCCCTCCCTTCAACGCCGCCGATGCCTCTCCCACCTATTCTCACATCCCTGATCTGAGACAGCCCCAATTGTTCCACGACATCTTCGACACGTTGTCTTTTCTCAGAATCGGAAATATGTTCGGGGAGGCGTAGTCGCGCAGCGAAGAGGAGAGATTCAAAAACGGTGAGAATCGGAGGCAGAACGTCCTGCTGTGGTACGAAACCGATACGAAGATTATTGCTAGATGAGGACGATTGAGGGAAATGCACGAGACCGGTCGTGATTCCCGACTTGTGTTTGTTGGCCAAAATTTCAACAAGCGTGGTTTTTCCGGCGCCTGCAAAAGAGTCTCGCGTCTCAGGCAGACATATGAAATCAGCAGTACATACATACCGCTCGGACCGAGAATCCCCATCATCTGCCCAGGTTCGACCTTCCCACTGAGCCCGTCAAGAACAACTTTTTCTCCATCAGGCGTAGCCTCAGCCACTGCCTGTCTGCGTCTCCTCAATCTTCCTAGCCAGCTCTGCCTAGACGCACCTTGCACAACGTAGCTGACATCGTTCCATTCCACAATGACACCTCCGTGCCGCTTGCCTTCTTTTGCGTACCCTTTTCCAAACTTCCTAGCCCTTCTTCGGCTCAACCAGCCCACGATGAGTGCGAAAACTGCGATAGCCAACAAGGCACCGACAACCACAAGCCCCGCAATGACACCACCACTCAACTGCTTCCCTCCACTTCCGGCCTCTGCTGAAGTACCCGATCCCGAGTTGGTGTCGATGACATCCTGTCTCACACACTCACCGAACGAGCATGAGCTCAACGATAGACCGTTAGACCCGAACAAGTTTTCCAAGACGCTTTGCCGGAAGGAGCACGTCGCGGTGTTATTCTCGCTCGACGGAGCATCACATGCGATGTCGAGGTCTCCAGAGAGACCATTTATCGTCGAAGTTAGATTCGTGAGTGGTACAGCACCGCAAAATGTAGTATTGGGGCGGCAAGTGCATGCGAGATCATGGCATTGCCAGGACGAACTGCCGTTTCCGGGAACGCTCTGCTGACAGGAGCTTGCAGTGCAATAAAATTGCTCCACGCCTGCATACCATAGTTGAGCGTAGACGGTACCAGAGGTTCCGAAAGACGTGATATTTTGTTGAGGTGTAAGGGTGGTGTTGAGAGTACGGAGGATAGTGAGGGTCGATGAGAGGGGATAGATAGCTTGAAGAGTTGGGTTCTGCGATACGTGAGATTTTGACTAGAACCGGGAATGAGACTACGCACGACCACATCACAGCTCATTTCTCCTGCAGCCCAAACACGGGGAGAAGTATTGCATGTCAGGGTATTGTTAAGTCCAGATGAACCACCGAGAATAGAGCTGGACGAGGAATTCCCTCCAGCGTTTATGAAGGCGCTCTGGCAACTGGTAGCGCTCTGGCACACATTACACCCAGTGCCAGTCCATCCAAACTCACATGTACAACCTGAGGAGGTCAAATTTGCGAACGATGTTGCAGATGATCCTGAGACGAGTGGACGCTGGCTGCCTTGGAATACATCACCACCGCAAGCAGGTGAAGAGCACGTCGGACCACCAAACCCCGGAGGACAAGAACAAGATGAAGAAACACTAGATAAACCATAATTCTCACAAGACATTTGCGCGTGTCCGGGAGCAGCAAAGAAAAGTGTGAAAGCCAAGCACGACCGCAAGATTTTGAGCCTGTGGGAGATCATCGCAGACCATGCAAGCCCAGAAGGCTTCAACGACAAAAGACGGGTAGTAAAAAGATGCAGCGCGTGTGAATGGCGGTCTTTATATGACAGAAGTCGTGCCCGTGAGTGAGCGCAATAAGTTCGTTATTAACTTCAACGTATCGTTCGATTTGCCCTTGCATCCCCTTGAACCTATTCCAATTTCCGTTTATAGGAGTGATCAAGAAGCGAACTGTATACATACAGGATCCCGAGGAGCTCCAAGGTCGTAAGATGCGAAAGAAGGCAGAAAGAAACATCGACGACGACGGATATCTTCGCTGTCTGCATAGCTAATTGCGCAAGAACCGAAGATATTGGGGAGAAATGGAGAGAAATGGGAGCTTGAAGGAAATTGTGAGTGGACTTGCCGGAAATTTGGTTCAGGCGAGACCGGGCCACGTGGAAACCCCACACATAGCCTGCGCAGATATTCATTCGCTTTTCTCCTTCTGTTACTCGTCCCCCTACACGTAGAGTTTTCGTAGTCAAGCGATCTACATTGTCCCGACGTTGGACAACCGGAGGGGTTCAAGGCAGACTTGAAGACCTTGCGCTACATATACGTGAGAGTCACGCAATTTGACTGCTTCGGATTGCCTCGGGGGCTTCAGTCAGCAACTCAGCAGCTAGATTTTCGCTCTCGTCATTTGCCCTTCGTCCGCTTCTGCACCTATATATCATCACTCCATTGTCTCATCTAGGACTTTTTGAACGACCACGATGTTTGAGAAGGTATTTGGACATCGTGTTTGATCTCTGCTTCTCGGACACTCACTCGGTTCCTGCAGATCACGTCTCTCTGGGCTGCAGCCCCTGCCTCCCAGCTAGTCGCAAAGCCTTTCGACCCCACAGATCCGAAGCAAAATCCTTTGAACCCCCAGGGTCTCAAACCGTAAGTTCTATTCACGTGTAGGGACCCTTGGGATCCAAAAGCGTGTTCGCATCCTTGTCGTACCAAAAGATTTCACCTCCGAAGCTCCTCATTGTCATCCATCCCACGATCATAACGCTCACTCACCCAAACCCTCATAGATGTTGCGCATGCCCGCAGACTAAATCCGCTCGCGACGACTGCTTCCTTAAACATGACGCGTCCGACGCCGACGAGAAATGCAAGGATCTCGTGCAGCAGCACCTCGCGTGCATGCGGGGACTAGGCTTCAAGCTGTGACTCCGGTTAGAATGTTTTATCATTATCATATCGTCATCTATTGGTTTGGAACATCATCGGCATGGTTGTGTTTCTTGTATCCACTTTCTACTGAGCATAATCCAGGCATAGTCACACCTCACAGTTTTCCATAGCATCCCTTCTCAATTGGAATGATTCATGCCCAGTACCTCCTCTCACATAGCCAGTCAACGTTACTCTCCCTCCCCTTTTCTCGCTCGCGTTGACCACAATGCCGGAAAACTTGTTCGTCATCACATGGTAGTTCTCCGCCTGCAAGTGAACAAAGGGTACTTGCAGCTCCATCCAATCATTCAGGAGTCAATTTACGGCGACCCTCGGTCCCGGATGATACATATATAAGGCAGTCTTATGCAGGGCGTGTACCGCAACTGCTCTTTACCTGAAACTCCCATCATCCTTCCAACCTACTATTTTTTTTCTGCATTCTCTGCACATATCTGTAAGATATCTTTCAGAATGGCTACGTACTAAGGTGTGTACCCGTTTTCTTTGGATTTCTAATGCCCGTCCGGCGTATTTCAGAGATGTGGTCGGAGAGGGATAAACCGAGGAGCAGAATGGAGGCAGGTCGGCATGCCAGGCATTAATTCGGCTAACTGGAGGATTGACCTCCCCTTCCGGAGTGGATTCTCCGTCCACTACGTCCTGCGGCACCAATGAATTTTTTTTTGTTGTTCGGACATTGCTACACTTCATCCTCGGACTGCGGAGTTTCATTTCCTTTTTCATTCCATACAGCCTTCGCATCTGGCTGATATTGTTCTCTTCGCTGAATTTCCTAATTCAGCAAACCGCTCGTAAGTTGACTGGGGGGAAGGCGCCTTGGAAGCAGTTGGCGACTAAGCAGACGAGGAAGAGTGTGCCCTCCGCAAGTGTCCTTCCCATTGTCCATCGCCCATTCGCCCGTTCGTTTCCGGCTCATCGCGCTATCCTTGTTTTTTTTGTAAGTTGCAACCGGAGGTGTGAAGAAGCCTCATAGGTTTAAGCCCGGCACTGTTGCCCTGCGCGAAATCAGGCGGTACCAGAAATCGACTGAGCTTCTCATTAGGAAGCTCCCCTTCCAACGACTCGTCAGGGAAATTGTACAGGATTTCAAGGTTCGTCATCATTGTTTCCCATCACTCTTTATAACCCCTTTTCACATCCTTTTTGTGCAGATGATCTTCGCTTCCAATCTTCTGCTGTGCTCGCGCTGCAGGAAGCCAGCGAGGGTGAGTTTTCCAAGTTCTATGTGTTTATCGACTCAGTCAGTGACCGGTCATATCTCCCCAGCATACCTGGTGTCCCTTTTCGAAGACACGAATCTCGCTGCCATTCATGCCAAACGGGTAACAATGTATGCCTCTCTCGATACACTTATCGTATCCTAGGACTGATGGTTGCTCTGTAAGTCAACCGAAAGATCTTGCGCTTGCACGCCGTCTGAGAGGCGAAAGGACGGCATGAAGTGTGCACATTGCTTAACTTTTCGGAGTCTCCTGTGGGGCCGCATGCTGTTCTACTTTGTTCTTTGTCTCATTGTTTCAGGTTAGCGAATGATGATTCATTTATCCATTTCAATTCGGTCAGTGACAGTACAACTACCGCTTTTTGCGAGTGGGCGAACAGACGCGGACACCTTGGCAAGCTAGATACATAGTAAGTGCAATTTACGTGTGGAAAGCAGGAAGTTGACAACAGCCTTGACAGCAACGGAAGCAAAGGATCATCGCGAAAGCAAACGATAGAGACAAAACATCATGATAACAACGACGTCAGCGATCATTTCATTTAGTTGCCATTCTCCACCAACCACTCGCGCCTTGCGACCGAACTCGGTTTCCCATCTGAACTGATTGAGCTCCTCGACCGTCACAGATGACGAGGAGGCCAAAGGCTGAGCCGGTGCACCAGCGGGTTTGACTGGAACTCTCGGGCCTGGTCCCCGCCTTGTTACTACTGCACTGGCCACGGTAGACAACGGTCGGCACCGCCGTCTCGCACCGTCCGAGTCGCACACAAGTGGTGCGCATCTGGAATTGCGAACATTTCGTGTGTCTCTCGCTGCAGAAGCGGCGGCTCTGGCTCGGCTTGTCGGGAGGACCAGCGCAGAGACGGCTAGCTACCTTGCACTGACTACAAGCATGCTCTCGCGGGGCAATTTGCGCGGAAGAAAGATAGTATGCCAAGGTTCTCAAAAAAAACAGCTGTACCTTCACAGGGAGAATCCTGAAGGTTCTATTGAAAGCAGTTGCTCGAGGGCCGAGTACCATAAATCGGCCATAAAACGGTACTATACGTGGGTCAACTTTTCGGTGTAGTGCAGTCTCCGAAAGGCAGGTTGTAGATAATTCCTTCAACCTTCGTGCCTCCGGATATCCTTAGTGTAGAGGTGAGTTACCTGAAGCCGAAGTTTGGATTTTATGTACTCATATATGGCGTCTAGGAGACTCTAGATCTACTCATGAAGTTGTGGTTCCGGTAGGACTCCGCAATATTTATGAACTAGTAGTGGACTGACTCAATAATATCCGTCCTGCCTCCTCTCCTTCCAACTGCTTCCCCTTACACACTAGCGACCATCAAGCCGGAAATCCGATTCTGTGGATTACAAGTGTTTCTTCACCACTGCAACTAAGCAGTCCTCTGCGATGAATGCAAGTGCAAAACTGTCGCGTGGACGAGAGCGCCAAAGAATCGGAGTTGAAGATATGATCGACGGATTTACACCGGTGTGAACTCACTACATATTGAATTCATGTAAGTTACCTACATCTCTTAGATCGGATTCCAAACAATCCGTCCCCATGGTGTATCTACACTTCCGGATTTACCACCTCTCACCCGAAATCCGATCTCATATATCCCCGCTCCATGTGTCTCAACAAATCCAATTTCCTTATGATCACCCTCCTTTGGGACGGTGATAACGAGGCGGGTATGTGAACCCCCGTTCCCCCCCGCGCCAGGCAATGAATCAAGAAACCACGTGTGTTCTGTGGACGAGATCACGATCGGAGGATCACCAGTGATGGAGCAGATTGAGCTCGAGAGCTCATCAAAAGATGTCGACGGAGACAAGACACGTAGGTGAGCTACGCTCTTTGTTCCATTTGAATGCTGCGTATTTGATGGGGGCGACGTTGGGACCTATCGGTGAAGTTCCCGTTGAATTCATCCAAAGCCCGAGCTTCTGAAAATGGTGCCGACTCACCCTCAGTCCCCTCGGCGTCACGTCCCCGCAGAAGAACGGTAACTTGCTCCCTCCTATCTGGTCTCCCCAATCCTTAGGTGCGGTTATCACCCATTCGAGAACTTCGCCGTCCTCACGCTTCCTCCCGCCATCTACCTCCGCCGTGTACCGCACCTGACTGCCTTCCTTCTCCGCGCGGCCATTGATGACGGATGACAAGGGCGGCTGTACTGCGGGTGCACCGAGGAATGCATAGGCGATCCAGCCGGGGGGGTTTGTTCGACCAGGCGTGTACGTCGCGAGCTGTACGCTCCGGGGTGCCGGGCGGATAGTGTTCGGCGGGATGCGTGAAGGCGATCAGCTCGAGGTAGGTTCCATCCGGGAGGATCTGTTAGCGGAAGTATGTGCGGGAAGGTAGAACGGGATTTAGGGAACAAGCGCACGATGAGGGTGTTGGCCGTGAGGCCGCCTGCGTGCGTTCCTCCCGGGATTACACTATGGTGTCGTTCAGTACTGTGTGTAGACGGTACGTATCGGAGCAATCGGGTTCTATAGACCTACTTGAATTCAAGCTTCCTGAACTGCTCAGATGCTTCTTCCAATGTTCCTGGCGGAGTGAGGTGCACAATGTGATCCAGAATCTTTGTCGAAGGAGTCATGACTTGCGATGATCGATCGGCCAATAGACCGCTCCCATAAGGTAGGGATAGATACTGGATAGATACAGGATGTTCAAAATGCTTGGAGTTGTTGCAAGATGCGATGGGCAGCTGCCTCCTTTACTTGAAGTAGCAACCTGGGAAGGTTTGGAAGGAGAAGTTCCTGCATTTCGATGATGACTCGTTTGCAAAGACGATAAGCAGCCTGCGAGGACGTATCGCACCATCTCATCGAATCATTCGACATCGCAATTTTGCGAACGAAAGTAATTCGGAACGTCCCTGGAAAGAGAAAACTGCAGACCACCCACATCCGACACAATCAGTCGTACAACATATAATTTGGCCAGTTGGATTCGGATTACACCGCAAAGTATTACTTCTACGACGACATCTAGCTATATGTAAGGTGATACTCGGGCAACTACTGGCAAGAACGAAACAAGGAAGGAAAAAAAGGATTTGGAGACACGGGAGCCTATATTCTAAATAACCTGCAAGTAGCAGACATGCTTAGCTGACACACAAAAAGCGACCATGAAGAGGACGAGGAACACAACGGACTGCTACACGTACGAGGCGGGAGTTGGAGGAAACAACAGACTATAGCAACAACAACATCAGAAAGAAGGAAGGGGAGATATGCTTATCGCGTATGTGTATATGCAAACGAAACGAAGAAAAAGGAGGCGGATAAATAGGTGAGGGTCGATTTATGTACGGAAACATGTTTTCATATACCAATTGCGAGCGGACGGGAAGCGACGTTGTTGATTGACAAACAGGAGAGTGATTGATACTGCCGACGCCAAAAGAGACGTCGAAGATAAAGAAAAAAAGAAAAACAGAAAAATAGGGATGCGGAAACAAGCACTTGAATGCGAGATCACTTAGACACATCGCAGCGCTCATTCAACCCGCATCCACTCATCGTCCCAAAGCTCACTAACACGAGCTCGCTTGCGCGAGTCTCGGACGAGCAACCGCGCGACAATGCGACGGACAGAGGGGAGCATTCCGAGGGCAGATCCACACACTTCCTGTTCGGCCGCATCCTCGTCCTCATGACCTTTTTCAGCACGGGTAGGCGACGGCCGCGCAAGCTCATGATTCTCGGGCCACACATAATCGCCCCTCGCTATGCGCATCAACCACGCCTTCCTCGCGGCCTTGTCCCCGCCCTCAACGGGATCAAACGGTAATCGTCTGGTGACCAACGCAAAAAGCACCACTCCCAACGCCCACGCGTCCGTCTCACGTCCATCATACGTACCCTCGCGCCTCTGCGCCACTTTCCCGCTCGAGACTGCGTCGGGCTTGTTACGATGCCTGTGCGTGATGGTCGGCTCTCGAGAAAGATGTACTTCCTCTTCTAGCTCGTCATGGTCCGCGACAAGCAGCTCCGGCGCAGCGTACGACTCCGAACCGCAACGTGTGGTCAGCCAAGGATCGGAAGGATCAATCGCGCGCGCCAGACCGAAGTCCGTAAGCTTGATTAGCGGAGCGGGGCGCTCAGGAAGGGAAGGTGTGTCGGTCAGCAATGGATTAGTGGTAAGGAGGATATCTATCAGCATGTCAGCCTGTCGAAAGGAATGAAGTCATAGTAGATGGGACATACTCTCCAGCTTGATGTCACGGTGCACGATATTGCGGTTGTGCATCCATTCGACCGCACCGACAAGTTCAATCCATATCCGCTGGAGGATTCCCTCCGTCAACCTAGCATGTTGGGCGTCTGAATTGACGACGTCAAACAGCTCTCCGCCAGCGATATGTTCAAGTACGAGCACGTGATGTGAAGGTAGAGAAAATGCGGCATGCAGGATAGGCAAGGACGGATGTGCAGGGTGTGCAAGACACTGCATCATAAATGTGAATGAGGTCAATGGCATGAAATTTTTTTCCACCGGACAAAGCAACATAACGCTGACCTGGAGTACCTCCGTTTCTCTCACAAAGCTTGCGCGGGTACGATCGCCGTGCCTTCCGGTGCTTTTGGCGCGCGCGATCATCTTGATCGCGACCAGCACACCATTTGTCGCATCCCGCGCCATCCACACAAAACTAAATGCACCCTGACCGATCGGTTTGACAAGCTCATAAGTGGGTGATTTCTCTCCATCTTCTGCACGGATGATGCTGCCCGCTTTGAAGGAGGAAACCGTCACGATATGTTCCTCGCGCGGGACACTCATGGAGTCCACATCATGCTCTCCTGCAACGCTATGTGAACTCTTCGAGAAATCGACGAATCCTTGACGCAGTGATGGCGCCGGAGATATCGAAGGCAGACTGTCGCCACCATGGGACGCAATAGAGCTGTAACGCGATGGGAATAGACGAGCGAGGGGCGCGAGGCGTGAATGCGACCTTGTGTCGGGTATGCCGGCTTCGAGTGAGCGTGGGGAACTTGCGGTACCAGCTTCTGACAACGTGACATTGGAAGTGGACCCCGACGGATACTGTGAGTGTTCTGCGTCTGGTTCCAATGAATGGGTAGCCATGCGCAGTGGGGACAGGGGAACCATCCCGTGCGCGTGGGGGTGGTGCTCTTCGACTTCGACAAACCCGCGGCCAGGTGACGAGGTCACATCGTCTTTGTGAGGCGCGATGGAAGAGTATCTCGACGGAAATAATCGGGCTAGTGGCAACCGGGATTTCTGCGTTGATGAACTATATGCGTCCTGATCGGATTGGATTTGGGAAGGCGATGAGTGAGAGGGAAATGACAGGGTAGATGAGGCGGAACGAAGGCTGGGTGGAGGCGTGGGTTTCGATGAGGGCGTAAAGAAGAAGTCTTCTGTACGGGAGTGCTGGGAGGATGTAGAGTTCCCGCGCGAGAGTGAAGGCGTCGAAGGAGCCGGTGAGTAAACTTGGCGGAGGGATAGGCCCCGCGTAAGAAGATGAGAAAAAAAATTGCGGCGGGTGTCGGGCTGTCCAAGTCGGGTCGATGCATTTCATTCCTGCCAGTCCGCAAGGAGTCGCCACTGCATCCTTCTAGTGATCGTACGGACATCAAAGGTGAAGTCGTGCAGGGGCCATTCGTAGCACAAGGCGATACGGCGGCTGTGAAAAGGTCCGACTCAATCCGAGTCATGGGGTCGGCTCGCTCGGATCCTGCATTAGAGAGAGTCGACGTCGACGCCGAATAATTAGCCGAAAAGAAATCGTCTGTCTTGGAGTTCGCGGACGCATCCTTTTGAGCCGAGGAACCATTGGAACTCACAGGCATAGACGATTGGGAATGTTTTGCGGATGGCGGGGAGGAAAATGGGCGCGAGAAGAACGCTGCGGTCTTCGACGACGACGTGGAGGGGAGGGGTGCTGACACTGGTGTAGTGAAGAAAGCGGCCGTTTTGGAAGACTCAGTGGAGGGGGAGCAACCATGGCAGTTGAGGTCGGAGAAAGAGGAATATGACGAAGACGAGGAAGGATTTGTGATTACGCTCAGGTTCAATCTCGATGAGGGTGGCGGAGGCGTAGCCGAAGATGAAGAAACAAATTCAAAATGAGGGGACGAGGGCGGCGGCGGCGGCGATGGCGGCGACAGCAACATCTACAATGTGGAGAGAAGAGAGGAGTGGAAATAAGAATAAATAACAAAAATGACGGAGAAAAGGAGAGCTCCCGATTGCAAGTTTCGGTACAGTTGTCCCGAGGTTGTGACGTGACAACTCGTGACATTCGTGACATACATATTCTCAGATTCACTGAATTCGATGGGAGCCTCTATGTGACTCCCTTCAGTGAGTCCTTCAATATTCAATCCCTATTCCCGAATCAATCCTACTCAGTCCCCTGGCTTATAGCGGCCAGCCTGTACTTGGCCATGGAACGTCTTCTGGATCAGCCACGAACGTTCGTTCATGCGCAGCTCAGTCACACGCAAAGCTCCGCGAATTTGCGACGTCTGTGTACAGGTGTGTACGCCGCTTTTACTTTGCACTTATTCCTCGACCGTTGGGGTTCGACGTTCGGCGCCCATACCTGCTGAGTTTGACACGACCACAATTTCAAAGAACATCTATTGATTGCGTATACCGTGTACACGCACAGGAGCAGGAAGATGAGTCGCATCGTGTGGTTTCGGTATGCATAACCGACTCGTCCAGACGTATCCGTGCTTCCGATTCCCTGCGAGCGATAGGCATCGCCCGCCTGACCCACCGCATTTCAACTGTAAGTCGACCTGTGAGTCGAGGATCACGCTGCGCAACTTGGCGACTTCTCATGCCAAGCTTGCTTCTATGTATACAACGTGCGATTACAGTTCACTATCTCATACTTAACTGGACAAGTATGTACATAGATGTGGAGTCAGCTGTGAGATTGGTACGCCCCTCCATGTATGCCTACAAGCTCTGACTTTCGTTGTTCCCGTATCCAGCAGGTTTTCTCTCTCATCTGGACGAACCTTGCGGTCAGTACGCACATTCGTCATCTGATGTCTAGTTGAAGTCGTTGATTGATCTGAGGCTTGAGGCTCTGAGTCCTTCGGTAATCTGCGCTTTCTCGGCGATTTGCAAGTTTCTCGTTTTTCTCGAGTGTTGGTCTCCTGTGCCTAGGATCGACCTGCTCAGAATCGACTGGGCACTCCCAACCTCGTGCTTTCGGCGCCGGTCCCCACACTTTCCTCAGCCTGACCCTCTTCCCCCCATCCCTCAGCGGCTCATGTATAATTGTTCTCCTACCCCATCATCCCTCCAGCCAGCCGTTACCGATCAATGCACGTTCCCCATTCCTGCTGCATCATGATCGCGTCTCACTTGAAGCACTTGTCAAAAACAATGTGTCTACCCGGGAACGAAGCTCCTGTACATACACTCTAGATGCCGATCGTCTAGCCTTTTGCAGATCTCATTTTGGAAGCAAATTGCGGCAGTATCGGCTCCCATTCAGCTGCCCCTATCTGTTTTTCGTCTCATTCGGCGTGGCGCAGAAAACCTCCGCCAGACATGCACCGTACTTCTCCCGTCAGACCCGCTCTCGAACTTGTTCTCTTCTCTAAAGGCCTGTCCCGCCACGCGCAGGCCTTGATTCGGATTATTAAGGATCTTGTTAACTTTGTCAGTACTCAGTTTGACTTTTTCTATCAGATTTATCATTTGGAAGGAAATTGGATATGTTTTACTCGCTGGAGATGGTCCACATCCTCTAGATTATAACGCACATCTCAGTAGGCTATCCTAGTGTTTATTAATGAATCAAATTGGATGTTGCAGGAATAGAACTCATCCAGAACTCTGCGGGGACGTGAAATGGAGAGCGGGGAATCTGGGGAACGCGTCGAGCACATGATCAGACGCGTCGCGTCGCGCCGAATACCATTCTTCGATTCGACGTGGGAGTCTTTTTTTTTTTCACGCCCTTTGCCCTTCATCGACTACGCGTACATACAAACATTCCGTGTCGATGAACTTGTCTTCCTCCCCTCCCTTGACTGTTTACAACGAATGAACTTATTAGACGTTTGCACTGCTTGCAAGTCACCCGGATCCGGCTCTGCTGTCAAGTTGGGCTTGCATTTTAGCGGCGATGCGGATGATCCATAAAAAAAAGATCGGACCCGCGTCGCAACCGCGTTGTCTGGGATCGTAGCTGGGATGTATGTAGTACCCTGGATTTCACGAAGGCAGAAAACTTATTGGGTGAGTGAATGCAATATGAACTATTCTATCAGATATCAGGGCGAGCGAAATTCTGAACCATCCTCAACTCAGAAGCAGCCTATGTGCGCCCTTTTCCTCTATTTTAATGAAGTTGAATTGAATGGCTATAGTCCCATGATTGCTTGAGCGCTTGAACTACATTCTGCGATTTAATGACTAATCATTCTTATCTCAACCGTTCAATATAGTCCCGCTGGTTCTTTAGTCCACTCTTTTTCCTTTGAACGCTCCAGTCCTGCCCTCGTCAACGTCGACGCGACAACTCCAGCTCCTCGCACGCCGCGTCTCTTATCCTGGCCAGTGTGCGGTCGAGACGAGTGAAGCCTATCGAGGTCGAACGGCGCGCCCAGTTCATTCCAGAGTCTTTTAGAGGATTGGGACGGCTTGGGGCGGGTACACGCGGTAAGTAGATCTGTGCCTGACACCTGACCTGCTAGACTAGAAAGTCAAAAGCCAATCGTTCGTATTGCTCATTCGCGTTGTACATATTTTGGTGGCGAACAGTTCGGTGCAGCATCCTCCCCCCGCTCTTTTTTCTGAGCTCTCCAGCGTACACACGGTGTACGGTGGTGCGTTCTGATTTTCGTAGGTGTCGAACGACACATATCTATTAGTAACATCGGGAGTAGTCAGCATCGGCGGTGTCGGGACGGTCGAGACCCTTAAGGTAAAGCCTATCCGCTCCACTTGGGCATCTCCATCAACTGTTCATACCTTTTTTTTCTTTCTCTTTTTTGTTCCTTTCAAACCTCTTCTTCTCCCATCTCTTCCCCCTCGTTCTCTACTCTCGCACCTCATCCACTCGTTCCTGTGGATCTGACGGCGGCGTCAGCGTGTTCAACGATCCCTCCCCGTTCGAGGTGTACATAGGTGTTCATCCTACACAAATCCTGCCTCTTTTCCCATTTTGAGGACAGCTGTCGCTTCCGCGAGTCCGCCAGCAGTCTATACCGGTTTCCTGCAGCACCGGTCATCGCCTTTCATTTCGTGTGGGCATTCCCGAGCCATCTTTGTATGTTGCTTCCTTATCGTTGACCTATTTGGCGCAATTTAACTTCTTCCATTCCATTCTTGCCTAGGTCTCCTCCCACTCCACCTCTGGCATCAGGATCTTTGATTTATTTTATACTATTGGTACAGGTACGAGCGACTTGCGCGAACCACTTCCACGTTCATACGACTCAACTCATCCACATCCATTCCGACAGACCAACTTTTTTTTTTTTACGGCCCGCCATATAACGACGCCTTAGAGCCAGCATCTCACCCTTTATGATGAGTTCTACTATTTGTGCCACTCGCGATTTTACGACCCTTCCACGCGACCATTATACGCGCAACGCCTCCTCTGCCGCACTCCCCCTTCTTCCACGGCGCACTTCAGGGTCGGCTCCAACGTCTCGCCGTAATTCCCCGGTTGGTAGCCCAGACATTGATTCGTCGGTACTGTCCTACCGGGCGTTGAACCCAGCAGCCGTGATCGTAGAACCTCCGACTCCTGTAGATACCAAAACCGTCGCTTCTGGATCATTCCAACTTGATCCTACTCCCACCGCTGAGGGCTCGGACTCACCCAATTACGCTTCACGCCCGAAGCGCGTTCGCGGTCGGCGATTTCCTGCTATGCATGCCCCCGAACGTTCTACCCCTATTCCCTCCCGAAGCACGTTCGTGGCAGATTCCGACTCAGACTCGGATACGCCCCGCCCTGCGCGAGTTGTGCGGAGCCAGCATCACGTTCGCGAACCCGCATCCAGTCGGCTAGGCCACAGAGTCGGAGCCGACGGCGACACTGTTCGACATCAATCAGAGTCGCATGTGCACACGCTCTCGCGACAAGCTCGTTTGGACGAACAGCACACTCCGCGCAGGAACGCCATTTCTATCGCCTCCTCGAATTCCGTTTCGGGCGAAGTGCAAAACCTTCTACGGAAGAAGTCCGGCGAGCCGCTGAAGTCCTCTCTCAAGGCGAAACGGAGCAACGGCACGCGCGGGTCGCTCTCAATTGTCACGTCAGGGGCGGGTGCTTCGATGTGCAAGAGCGAACCAGCGACGCCTTCTCTGTCGAAGAACGTTCACTTTGATGCTCAGCTTGAGCATGTCAAGGTATATTTTGCGGAGCAGAAGCCGCTCGCTGTCTCTAGGGACGGGAGTCCGACGGATACGAGTGGGACAGACACCGATTTCCCATCGTTCATCTACGGTGCCAAGGAGGAAGAGGCCGTCCGGGGCGCGCTGGTCATGCGCAAAGTTGATGTTCCCGTCAGGCCGAATCTGAATGCCGATATTGCGTTGGAGACTCTTGAGCTTCTCTCTGAGTCCTCATCCGTTCAGGGCGTCGTGCGTGTCAAGAATCTGGCTTTTGAGAAGTGGGTTGCGGTCAGGTTTACGATGGACTGGTGGCAGACGACGAGCGAAGTGACGGCACGGTATGTGGGCAGCTGCGAAGATGGTGTTGATCGCTTTGGGTTCACCATAAAGCTCCACGACATGCTTGCACGTGCGGAGGAGAAGACCTTGTTCCTTGCCTTGCGGTACACGGTTGCCGGGAGGGAGATCTGGGATAATAACGGTGGGAAGAATTATCACGTGAAGTTCACGCGGGAGAAGGTACCTGCGAAGCAGGATGAGAAGAAGGATGTGCCCACGTCCTCCGCTCCATCTTCGTCACCGCAGAAACAGAGCACGGAAGGCAACGAGGAGTTTAAGGCGTTACACAGCAAGCTGGAGCAATTGGAGGAGAAACAGTCGGTTGGCGGGTTCCTTGTATCCCAGAAACAAGCCCGCTCCCAACGTAGCCCTACGAAGCCGCCGAGCTTCAAGTCCGAAAATTCGCTGTCTTCGCGATACAATTTCGGAGACTCCCTCCGCAACTCTACGTGGCGCGCTCCGCCGTCGCCTTCCCCTTCGTCGGGATCCCATCATCAGCGAACGAGCACTTACCCCACTACGTCGCCGAAGTCCAAAACGAGCTGCCTCCGACGCCTCAGTCCGCCTCCGCCTTCTTCGCGCACTACGACACCAACGCAGATGCCGATCCAGTCCCAGCCGTTCCGCGGTCAACCTGGATTCAAATTGTCGTCATATGGATTTGGATCGCCGAGAGAGGAGTTGGACGGACCCCTGCCATTCACATATTACTCCACTGCAACGGAGTCGGAGGATACAGACGAGGGGATCATGCTCGTGCCTTCTGTCAAGAGAAAGCATCAGAGAGGCGGATGCTTTGAGGCTGACGCCAATGTCAAGCGCACGCCGCCTACCTCGCCTCCTACGGATTTCAAGTCTACGTCCTTCCTATCGTCCTCACTTTCGCCTACTTCTACTCCCACTGTTTGCTCCCCGACACCCGTGCCCAGGAGCGCTCCTGTCTTCCCTAGAGTCCACTCGTTTCCTCCCGCTTTGGATACTGCAAGCCCGAGATCGCCCTATAATTCCACGGCGCTGTTGTCCCCGCATTGGGCAACGGCGTCTCTAGGTGGTGGGGGCAGTGAGGAAAGCACGCCGTCGATAACGAGTGCGTCGACGTCGAGGTCTACTAGCCCTTCGTTGGACGAGATTGAGCTTGCTACGATCGGAAGGGCGCAGGGAAGGCAGACACAGGCACAAATTCAGAGGGAGACATCTAGGGAATCACCGGTGCACCTTTTCAACAATTACACTGAGCTGTTGAATCGGTACGTTTCTGTTCGTTTACTCACTCAATGAGCGGAATACCAATTGTGTCTTTTATCTTCCTCATGCAGGTTCTGCTTCTTTACTGGATCGCCAGGCTCGGGTTCGCGCTCAGAGATTCCATCTAACTACGTCTCGCGTTCGCACTCGGTGTCCAGCCTCGAAGAACTGCTGTCATCCCAGTCACAATTCCAAACACCGCCTCTCGGATTCGCATTCTCCCCCTACGCGACCCCTGTTCACTCGCCTGCGAGTGATGGTAGTGGCTCTACGACGCCGACGGCGGGTGCGTTCCGACATCTGCCGCAGACGCCGCCAATGGCTGCGTGAGGACTGACGCCCATTCGCTCCTGCGTTGTTGGCGATGAGCGTGTGCCTTTCCCCGCACAGCTCCAGGCTGCCCTCTGGTAAACGATAACTCGCGCCAGAGAACGCGACCTGCAAAACACACACACTATCCTCGTCAAGGCTTGGTCAGCAGACCCTTAGCGGCGAACCATTATTCTCTATTTTTTTTATGACGCACGAATCGCAATGCCTTTCCATGTTCACATCCCTCGATTTATGCTTGCCTGTGTAACACTACCATCGATCATCCAGCGGCGATGACGACGACGGCGTCGGTAGCGACGCTCTCTCGTCGAGGAAAGAAATTATCTTCTTACCCCCCTCCCTCACCTCACCTCCCTATTCTCATCCCCCTTGCGTTTCCGTGTAAAAACATGTTCTTCCAGCCGACGTTGAGATTTCCCTTCTCGTTTCCTCCTTAGGTTTAGATCTATCCATTGTATTCAGGAGAGAGGTGGGCAAAGGTTTTTTCTTTTGGTTATTTATGGTATTGCTGCTGCATGGACATCGTCATCGCCATCACCATCATCACCTATCATTCGTGTCCCCCCTACTCTACTTTTTTCATGACCCTCTTATCATCCAATTCTATCCATTTTATCGCCTGCACTCTCAATTCTGCCATAGAGCAAACACGACATCAAATTTCTTTTCCTCTACAATCCTCACTCTTCCAACGTGCTGTCTCAGAATGGCTCCTTTTCTTCATTTATCTCAGTCCAGTCTGTTCCCCTTATGATTAGCCTCGGTTTTTCCTTTCGTTTTTCATCTACACTGTATAAATTTAGTCCGTGTGCGCTGTTCCATACGTACACGCTGCGTGGGACTTTGGTTTACCTTCTTCCTCGTTTTCCTGCCTTCCCCTTTTCCTCTTAACTGTTCTCGTCTCGCAGTGTCTGGAATTCGCATCTTTGTGACATACATAGAGCTAGCCCACAATACAGTTCTGTCAATTGATTGTTCAATTGCAACTCACATAGTAGATCACGAACGAAACAGCAAGTGTTGAAAAGAGTCAAAGATCAGACACATGACAATGAAAAACATCAATATCTCCCTCTGCGAGGTCCCCATCGCGAGCCACGACTCCCGCCCCGCCGCGGCTGCCAATCGTCATCTCCATTTGCACCGCGTTGATGATGACCTCCATCCACCCCTCCCCCTCCTCGGTGATATCCCCCATCGCCACCAAACACATCTTCCTGTGGCGGCAACGGCCCGCCCTGACGTCCCACGCCCAACCCCGGAGCCCCGGCATTGCTATCGAACGCGCTGAGTCCAGGGAGCACAAATTCGTCCGCGCCACCATCCTGCGGACCATTTGCGCCCCCGAAGCCGTTCCGCTGTCCATACGTGCCGTCCGCAGAGGCAGCGGAACTTCCGAATCCCTGCGTGTCCTCGTCCTTCGTCCACCAGCCGGCCCCGAACCCCATGCCAGGCACCATCGCCTCCTCTTCCTCCTCCTGCTGACTCGTATCCGCCACAGTTGGCGGCTTCTCTCCGCCGCCTGAGAAGACGGAGGACACGTCGCCTGGGCGCTCACGCGACCAAAAGCGCGTGGTATGGTCATTGGATGCGCTCACGAGGAGGTGCCCGAGGGGATGGAAGGCGAGCGACCATACGTTTGAGTCGTGCGCCTGGGAGAGTGTCGCGCGAGGTTGGGAGATGGTTTGCGGGAGTGAGGGTTCGGGGAGGGAGAGGTCCCAATGGAGGAGGGAGCCTTCGGATCCGCCGGTTACGAGGATAGGGTGAACCGGGTGCCAGGTCACGGCTGAACACAAGTAGATGTTGAGACGAATGGAGAAGCGTGAAGAGCGAAAAAGGACTCACAGCAGACTTCTTTTTTATGCCCGCGTAGGATGCAGAATTCTTTCATGGCGCGGATGTCAAATATGCGGGTGGTTTGATCTCGCGACGCACTGGCAACGAGATTACCGTTGGGGGACCAGGCCAAAGCCTGAATGGTGTTTTTGTGTTGGTGCCTATAGGACAGGTGGTCAGCGGGATATGAACCCATGTACACAAGTTGGACGCTCACAGCGTTGTGAGCGAAGTGCCCGTTCGTGGATCCCAGAACTTGATCTGGTTGTCCTTACTTCCAGACACTAACAGGCCTTTGGTCGGGTGCCACTCAACGCACTTGACATCCCATCCGTGGCCTGTTGGAATGACATGAGTTAGAGGGGAAAGTAAAAAAAATTCCCGTGAAATACCTGAAAGAACACGTTCTTTCCGGCTCTCCTCAAACGACCAAATACACACGGTGGAATCATCGCTGGCAGTGGCAAAGCGATTGTCATCGGGGCTAAAACTGAGGCCTCGTATGGCCTCACGATGGCCTTGCCAAGCAGTCAAGTTGTTCATATTCGGTTGAAAGTACTTGATGATGCCGCTCTGGTCTGCAGATGCTAAATAGGCACCTGAGTGCGTGAAGCGCATTGCGCGGATAGCATTGTCGTGTGCCTGAAGGATTGTTTCAAAGTTGAACGTTAGCCCGTTCCAGAGCGTGAATTCGCCGCTGGTGGATCCGGTGAGGATGCGTCTGCCTTCGGGCGTCCACTATCACAGGAGATGAGCCGCGTCATGTGAGACAAACGAATGCCTTTGCGGGAAAACAGTGTACGGACCACAACGACGTTCACAGGACATCGTATCTTGTTGGTAGATGTGTGCACGAACTTCGTACAAAGTGAAGTTGATGCGTTATCTGGGTATGCTTTCGGTGGAAGTAGCTACAAAGGTTGTTGAGCGGAGACTCGACCAATCAACTCTATTGAACAGATTTGAGGAATTCTGCGTACATCGATGATGTAAGGGGGACATGGTCTCAAATACGGGACATATCTCGGGCTGGGTTGATGTTTGCGCAGCTAGCACATGCCGCCTATGATATTAATACAGACCTAATATTTACTACAATGTAGGTGTCACTCACAATGTTCCAACGACCCATTCCGCCAGCGTAATCCACTGTCCGCCGTGGTCTCGTTTTCTTGAGCGCCTTTCCGTCCAGCAATTGTCTCGCAACTGCCATCTCCATGTCATGAGTCTTGGTATCGTCGGTCGGCGGTGGTTGCGGTCCTCTCAGGTGGGCGTTTGGTGTCCATTCCGATGAGTCAGAGACTGGTGGAGGGGGGATGGCGTGCGACGGAAGAAGGACGGGTAAAAAGGAAGTAGACATGATAGTACAGTAATGCAGTGTTTGACGAATTCGGCTGGCAATAATTCTAAGGTTATAATTCATACGAGCAAGGATTGCGAGTAGAAATTAGAAGTGCATTGCTCACCAGCAGTGAAAGTGATACTAAAATTTGAGTGGTCTGTCAGTAGCCTCTGGAGTCTGAGGCTTGGACGCTCTTGGACGGCGCTCTTGGGCGGCAAGTATTTGCATTAGATAAGCAAAGTGAGCTCCCTTACTGCCGCGCGTCCGACGTCGTCGACGACCATCACCATCGTCTCTTCAGTCATACACTCAATAATCATACCGATATCTCCCTCTCTTTGCGTTTCACTTCGTTTGGAGATTTTGGATTGACGGCTTGAGATTCCCCAGAATTCCTTTTTTTCTTTTTAATTTTTTTTTTTATATTGACTGGGCAGCACACCCTATCAGCGTTCAGCCCCTGCCTCCACCTCAAAAATCAGCCTTTCCGCATATTCTCATCGCATAGTTCTCATCACTTCCAATGTATCCGAACCTCATCTTTCGTCTTGGCGTTCCACTTGTGCACGATATGCTACGATACGGCGGAAAAGGGCACGACTCTCTTCCCCCATTCTTGAACATACACTCCTGAGTGCGTGCGGGAGGCATACGTCGTTTCAGACTCGATTCGAACGCCCGCGGCTTTAACGGCCGAAGACCTCGACTCCCTGTCGTCCGTGTACCTCCTTGCTTTCGTCTCGTACTCATGAATCATCACAAACACTCGGGGCTCTCGAAATACAAAGCCGGGATGGGACGACGTTGTAAGTATATGTACTTTCGGTCCCATATCTCATGATCGCATGCTATCTAGATACCGTCGACCTGGGCACGGTAGCGTCCGGTGTTCAATGAATAAACCTTTTTTTGATCACTACATCGATGCCTGCGGAGCAAATACTTGCCCCACCTTTGACATAAAGTATGTGCACTGTGGGCCCGTTCAGGCCCGTTCCCATGCTCCCATCCCTTCCGGCGCCGTATGCGCACTCCGATTGGTAGCGGACACCCACATCCAGGTCAAGACCGAAGGTGCTGCAAACTTGGGTATGTCAGTGATTTCGGAAGCCTCGAAGTTCCTAAACACTCACACTGACCTCCTGCCGAAGCTGCTTTTCCGATGCTGGACTCCAGGTGTTTGAAGCATTCTGCTCATCTCCTAGACACAAGGAGCACTTGTATTCAATGGCACAACTCGAGTCCGTACCTTGGTGCCAACCTCATTCCCAGAACAACAAGAAAACAGAATTCCTCATACCTGGCATCCCTGCCCTGCACGCTGTGTCTCAGATATGCGTTGTGTCTCAGATGTGGAGATTTATCGATCGCAATGGACATACCCACTAGATTCAGATTCACCCTCTGTCTCAACTTACTTACAATTCGGGCGCGATTCCGGGCACCTCGGAGCCATTGGCCAATGCGAACGAGCTATTTTCGCTCATTGTCTTCAGTGTTACAGTATGACGAAGCAACAAGATTGTCGCTTACGCTTCTCTCCGGTTGGGACTTTCACTTCAGCGAGGCCGATCGCACTTCAAGGCGGAGCTTGTAAAAGCGTCTCCGTGCTACTGGGCTTCACGACAAAGAGGTACGTATTTGGGGTATGCGCAGGCGCTTCGCTGGGTTATGAAGTATGCCGAGGCGTAATCTTCTTCGAATCGCTGGGCGTTGATCCCATTCGACCCTCGTTCCAGGTGGGAGCGATAATAGAGAAAACACGATTGAAACAAAGATACCTTGTGCCGAACGATAGTAAGTGTCACTTCACTGCTGGCGGAAAACAAGGCGAAGGTGTGTAGGTCATATGGACTCAACACGATACGGAAACAAACTGACATAAACCTGAAAAAACAGATGATACAGAAGCATACCAATACCGCAGGGACTACGACGCGAATACATGCATAATTTTGAACCCAACTATTGCTACAGGCAGTCCAGTCATGAAAGAGGAGGAAAAGAAAAAAGAAAAGGGACATGAGCATGGACGTGGCAACAGGAAGGAAGACAGGAAGACGTGATTCGACCTGTCAAAGAAATACGGAAGAATCATGTACGTGAATGAGAGGCGGGCGAGAGGCGGGCGTAAACTAATAAATTTCACAGGGCATTAAAGAAGTCATCAAAGGCGACGCCTTGAGCATTCAAATCATACAGCACATTCTGGGTCTGACCGTTCTCAAACGCTGGCATGCCCTCCAAACCGAGCATGTACGGCTGTACAGCATACTCATCGTCCGTCCAAACGGTCGGATCCATCACCGGCGGATCATGAGTGGGGAAGTACGAGGAAGCTTGCTCAGACCGAGCGGAGGTGAAAGGGAAAGGGTACGTGACAGGCAATCCCAATTCGCTCGTGGACTGCGGCGTCTCCACGGAAGCAGACTCTGAAGGAGTGTAAGGAGATTGTGCCGCTCCATCGTCGAGCGTCCAATCAGCCAAAGACGAGGCGATGGCTTCCACATGAGATGGGTAGGTAGCTGTGTACGGGAGTTGGTATGGAAGGGGCGCGTGGTTCATAGACGGGTACATGCTCGCTACCATATCAAGTGGCACTGGTGATGGCTGAAGAGGTAAAAACAAGAACGTCAGGAACTGACTGTTGACTTGAAATCTCGAAAAACGCGCTGGCTCACCTGGTCCTCGACCGTGCCGAACGAGAAATGGCGGAAGAGTAAGTCGTCCGCATGAGGTTGCACATCAGCCCACGCCAGCGAACCAGGACTCGACGCTGAAGACAAAACGGAGCATTCCCTCTGCTGGATAACCGAGGGAAATGGATCTGAACACGACCGGCGTCTACCAGTGGCGAAGGGTGACAGGTTCAGCTCCAAAACTTGCTCCCCCTGCTCCTCTTTGGGAGAATTGACAATCTTGCTCTCCCATTGACGTACGGAATCTGCAAGACGGTTGCCGCTCTGGGTTCCTTGGACGGTGAAGGAAGCCACTCTAGCGCAGTGATCCGGGTCATTGCGGCTGCGCGCGCTCCTGCTGCTGGAAGTGGTGCTGGTGCTGGACACCGTCCCGCTACGGTTGCGCATGGGATTGAAACGATAATGGGGGTTCCGACGGGCGTGCTCGTCTTTCTCCACCTTCGCGCGCTCCTGGTAGTGGATTTTTTCTACCGCGGACAGCCTCCTCCATGCCTCGCCGGCGCGCTTCGAAAGCGTTTTGTCCATCATGATGCCGGAGCTAGAGGACGAACCCTCTCGCGCATGCTCGCGGGAGTACTCACAACGGAAGATGATGAAGGCGTTGCGCGGGCGGGGAACCCATGATGGATCGCGCTTACGATTCCGGAGTGCACGACGTTCCGATGAGGACAGCGAGTAGTTGGGTGGGGTGTTGGTGTTGGTGCTGTCGGAGAACTTCATATCTGACGCGCTTGAAAGAGAGGCGGAGGCGGGGGGAAGTAATTCGGATGATGCGGAGATCGTTGAACTTGTGCGTGAAGAAGGGCGTTCAATTGCAGGCTGTGGGCCGAAGGCGTGAAGGACGTTAGATGATATGCTGGGTGGCTCAAAGGCAGCACGATTTTGCACGTGATGGAAGGTGGGAGAGGGAGAGGGCATCCAGCCGAATACCCTTCCAGTGGACATTTTGTCAGGAGGAGGAGACTTGGGGCAGAGAAGGGTACGGAGTGGGTGAGTTTGGGTGGGCGTTTAAGGGCATTATATAGGCATGAGTTACAGGTGAGTTCCGTCTGGTGAACAATTCGATTGTCGCCCATCTCACCCTTTCGCTCTCCGCTTCATTGTTCCCGGCTACTTACATAGAGATCTCATCGGTGTCGGCACGTGAGCCTTCGTAGCTTAACTCGATCGTGATCGCCCTTGGCCTCACACTCCAACCACCTCCTCAAACATTCACTCCTCTCTCCCTTCGCCAGGCGCCCTTATGCCCAATTGAGATTAAGTCAGAAATCACCGGCTCAAAACCAATGATCAGAGTTTGAGGATTTGCAAACTTGATGCATTTGGATCAGCCACCATCTGAGGAGCTCCTGATTTCCGTCATCGGAAGGCTAACGCGGCCTTTTAGGGAGAAAAGGTTCCGCTGACACGGCTGATGCATGTGCAAGATCGACGCCGCACTCGTCGGAAATTTCCCGTAAGCTGCCCCCGCCACCTCCGTAGCGCATCTCCTCGACATTATCATATCCGCCGCACTGAACATGGACGCTAGAGACACTAGCCGCCTCTAGCAAAAATATGAGGGGTTCGGCGTCGCGCATCTGTAGGAACTAGACCCTCTCGCCTTCTGGAAGCCTTGATTCCTGATTACCCGGCATTGGTCTCAGCACGCTCGTGGCCGTCGTGTGAGTAGAACAAACCCCAATTCGGGCGAAATGTAAGCTTAACATTCTGATGGATCTGATCTCTCTATCAACTTCGTTCGTCAGCCCTCTATTGATTCTGAATTGCCCTTCTTTTTCTTTCATTAAGGGTCGTCAAGTTTGCTCCGCGGGGCATCCATTAACCAGCATCTTGTCATATCACGGAGGGGCAATGCAAGCCCTCTAATCCAGAACGACTATCTCCTGGATGAGGTCAGCGACGGCGACTAATGCAAGCCTAACTATATTACCGTCCGCCGTCGGGTGCCGCAACTGGTCTTGCATGGAGTGAGCCAGTTCCTGAGATCCGCCGATCGGTGACCTTTTGCGAGTCCGCAATGCCCGTATGTATTCATCGGACGTTGTCTTTAACAGTCTTTAACCCCCACCCCATAGGTCTGAGCTCCAAGCCGAAACCAATACTTGTTGCAGATAGTTGTGGGAAGACATATGATCTGTATCACCACGACGTCGGTTTAACATGCGCAGAGGTGATTCATGAAGAAAGGTGACTCTGAGGCAGCAGGGAACACGACACCCTCTGCCGGACAGGCGGCGAGATCGGGGACTAGAAGTCATCGTCCCTCAGGGAATTCGGTCAGGATCTTACCAAATCATGGCGGAAATCAATCTGGATTCCGAGCGACCCATCTTGAACGCCGTCGCCCCCCAAAAAAGACAGATTCGACCATAGAACATCGGATGGGTGCTCCAATGCGGGAGGGGATGGGCAGTGCCTGACGGTCACGGTACGTGGTTTGTCAGTAGACTTCAGTTGGTCATGCGAATGTTCCACAGCTTTAACTGATGACAGGAACATGCTCATGGAGGATAAAGATGCGGTCGCTTGAGTACATGAGAATACTATGCCAGTGAATCCGCAGGAAAATTAGAACTCAAGTTATTTGCTTAGCTGTGAAAGCTGACGACTTTCTCGCCGCAGAGGCACGACAGGGCAGGACAGGGCACGACCAACTCTATACAGATAAGTTTTAGGAGACCGACTCGGATGCCAACAGATACCAAACATTACATTACATTATATCACTTCCACTCCTCCACAATACACCTGGTGTACAGCGCGGACTAAAAGCGAAACGGAAATGGCAAAAGAAAATACGAAAGGCAAAGTGTTGAGAGCGAAGCGTTGAGCGCTGCGCAGTGGTAGCACGAGGCTCGCAACTGGCGGGAAGACCAAGATGTCGGGGCCCTTTGAGTTCTCGACTCGCGTCCTCGGAGTCCCTCGGCTTTGGCGGATGAAATCCACACCGTTGGCGGGGCGTTCAAACAACCGCCCGGGGACCTCAAGCGCCGGCCGGGGGCCTCGGGTCAGGTCTGTTTGCTATTGGCGCTGACCAGGTTCTCCGCTCGTTGCTCATGAACTGGCGTTACGAATGAAAATTGATTAGTCGAAAAAAATAGATTTTAATGTGAATTTGACGATTAATATACAGCTAGGGAGGCGACGGCTCCGACTTTAGTATTTCGTCTACTGGTAAGTATTTGCCGGGAAGTTCAGTCCACTAGAGTATTTCCCGTCGGCCTCCCTGAGGTGCTGGACGAAGCGATGGAAATTCTGATCTGAGGGTGTTTCCGGTCAGCATGGGATAAAGATGACAGGCGTTATGGAGGAGAAACAGTCTCTTCCGAGTCACATTACATATGCCAGAGCATAGGTTAATTCCTAGGCAAGATACGTCGATGCATGCAGCAACTAATGCTATACGGGTAAACGAGGGAGGAGGCTCATAGTTCTCATCGGTGGGCGATAGTAGTGCGAGATCCAGTCAGGCTCTGAGTGAAAGGAAGATCGGTCGGCGCAGACAGGCTGAACGAAACTTTATTGTCATTGCCCGCGGAGAATTTCCATATCGACTCTACCCAGCACAAGGCGCGATGATAGAAAATAGAGATAATACGCCGCCGTCTTTTTGCGGCCCCCTCAGGCATCGCGAAGTAGTAGGCCTTACCGGCTGTTAGGGATTTTGATCAATGATAATCCGGTATGGAAACAAGTCGCCATGCTTGCCGGGCTAGACGGGGTGATGAGAGACAGAAACCTGTCTGAATATTCAATCGACGTTCCAAATGAAAAGAGAAAAAATAATTTAACTGGTTTTCAGAGACCCGACAGAGTAAACGAGAGATTGTGTGGCACCGCATCGGTAATCGCGCATCATTCTGGCCCTGCTGTTTGCACCCGGTCCATCATGCGAAGAGAAGGAAACACCAACATCAACTTAGAAGCGCGTTAACATTCCTCGGCAAATTTGATTCATTATGAATAGTCAACTTACTTGAAAACGCATGCTTCAGATCTCGCAATTCCCTATCATGACTGGGTGAGCGATACGTCTCTATCGCAGACCATACGAGTGCCTTACTTACGGTGAGAGTTACAGTGCTTATGAAAAGACCATGGTGCTTGTCAGCGCAGCATCTCGAAAAAGCGAGGGATTATATCGCTATAATTCGAAGGCATGAGGGGATTGAGTACATTTACGCGCCTTCGATGATTCGATCATCGCGACATATGACTGCGACAATGAGACCACGCCGACAGTTCTAGTGCGAAGATACCACCAGGATGAGAAGCCCCCCTACATTATGTCGGACTTTCGGAGGCAAGAAAGACATTGGTCCGAAGATTTGCGAGCTTCGGGTGCAGACATGAACCACTGAGCGTTCAGAAATTCGATCAATCCACAAGGGTCCAGAAGATTGAACTTATGGAAGATGGGAGATAGAAAAGCCAGTTCGCTAGAGTGACAGACCAGTTAAGTTAAACCTACTGTAGTGCAGTCCCCCAGAGGAACGAAGAAAGAGAGATGGCGGGCCCAACGGTGAAGTCGAGATGAAAAATGAAGATGGAAATTCCAGTGAGCGCCCACGTGAGTTTCACGTGCGCGAGTCGGAAGCTCACGTGAAGGCACGAAAATCAAATGAAGGAGATAACCTGACGCGCCCTAAACCGTCTTAGACCATGGGGCCGGAAACCTTGTGAACTTGACTGCCCGACTCGGATCCCGACGCGGGGAATGCGATGGACATCTGTACCCGAGCGTGAATCTCCTCAGCCTCTGACTCGCCCTCCTAAGCTATACTGTCCCAATGTCGTCGGCTCAATTCGAGAGCGACTCTAGGAGCACTGAGGAACGACTTCACATTGTGTATTTGAAAGCACACAATCAGAATTTCTGGTCTTCAACCAACATCCGCAACAACGCCAGTAACTGACAACAATGTACTCGCAATACGTAGCTTTTTACTGGGTACTGGTGAACAAGAGAACACGACAAGAACCCTCCGCTAGTGTCCATTTGATCATACAACAAGCACTTCAACATTACAGAAAGGTCCTTTGGAAACATGGCAAATATTCCTGAAACGGCGAGATCGTCAGAAACAACGGTCCATGTCAAGTGTCGCAGCGCGAGCAACGTAGAAACTGACCTCCAACTATAAACAAATATTCCTGAAACGACGAGATCGTCAGAAACAACTGTCCGTATCAAATGTCGCCGAGCGAACAACGTAGAAACTGACCTCCAACTATAAACCGCAGTTGGAAGCGTCGACCTGAACCGCCTCCGCCTGTATAACGCCCAACTCAACCGCCTGGCCGTTCGTCAGGTCGTTCATGGCCTGCAAAGAGAGGACGAACCCGTCTCCGGCGTGGTCGACGGCAGTGGCGGAGATACTATTGCCGTTACTAGCCGAAATCTGCCAGCAGCTGCCGCAGTTAGGCGAGTTCCATCCGGCGACGGCCTGGGCAGCGCCGACGAGGGGGAAGGAGGGGATCGAGCCGAGGGTGGTGAAGCCCTCCGTTATGAGGCCATTGGCGCCATTCGAGCAAGCGACGTTCGTCAAGGACTCGTTGGCATTGTCGTAGACCTCGTCATAACGGATAGAGACTGAGACTGCGAATGCAGAGGGGACGAACAGGGCGAGGAAAGCGAGAGCAAAGGTGAACTTCATTGTTAAATCTCGCGGTAGCTGTGGTTAATCGAGTGTGCGTTAAATCACGGGAGGATGGCTGGTCAACAAAGCTGAGAGTTGAGTCCTGAGGGACGTAGAGTAAGTTCCGTGGGCTTTTTAAAGAGGTGCTGGACGGACAGAGTACGCCGATGAAACGAAGAGAACATCATTCTTATGCCGAGGCGACTCGTGACTGAGGGACAGACGCCTCGCGCAGGTCACCATGATGCGGACGATGACGCCCGACTCTGCCGCGTCCAGTCGAAGAAGCAAGCATGCGGCCTCGGCACATATGAGGGCGGCGTTGGAGACCGTGTTTCGAATCAAATGACCAGGACAGTATATTGACTGAGATGGTGGAGTTCGAAAAAAGAACCAAAATTGAGTACTCGAATGCTAGTTCAGATACTTCAATCCTCCGAGGAGTGCGGTTTGACGCCAACCTGAGAGAAGTACATACTGCTTCGAATCGAGGGCCAAGCGAGAATCTGAATATGTAGACCCAGTGCAGTCGAGGTCAGTTGGGCCGCCTGTGATTATCTAGACTAAGCTGAGTTTCGGCGAATAAGTGCATACAATGTCAATTTGGAGAGCAAAAACGACGTCAAAGAAAAAGACTGACGCTTTCAAGGTCAGAACACTGTGCTGTGACCCGCCATCAATGCAGCCTCAGGAAGCTATCAGCATTTTTCCTCCAGCTGATATAAGATACGAGCCACAGCGATTTTAGCGAGATTGTAACAGCCAGTGCGTAGAGGCTCGTGAGCAAGTGGTCTTCTCGGAATTGTTCGTGCTTGAGCCTCATCAAGCCACAAATGTGCGCACGTTGAGTGGTCCGGCGAGAGCTATATAGACCCGGTCCGCAGTTCATTGACGCTCGCGGCTCATCCGAAGTGGGAGTACAAGTTGCGCAATCCCAACGACGTTACATGAGCGCGCAATAATCAGCGTTTCAGATTGTCGATTGGGAAGTACCCATACAGACCTATACACTACGAACGAGTGCATATGGACCACCGGCCTGTAACATCAGATGCTCAGCCTGCACTTCCCAAGGCTGGGCGGGCCTTCCGTTCCACAATTCTGTCCTCTCTAACGCAGCTTTCTCAAGGAGCAACACCATTCATCACCACTTTTCTTCTCATTCACCTCTCAGCCCCGGTTCTCGCCAATGTCGGCGGCTCGTCATTGTCCTCGCAAGTGATGGTGCGTTTTCTATTCATCCAGGCACTTCAGGGTAACTGACCGCCTTCATCTCGTCTCGTGCATAGCTATTAGGGAGGGAATATTATCAAACATCATTTGGCGAGACCTACCTCGTCCTGCTGCCTCTCACGCTCCATCCTCTCACCGCGATTCTAAAACGCGCTCTTTCGCCGCACCCTCCGCGCCGTCCGACTAGCCTTCTTACGGTAACTGGCTATGCGACATTCCTGCTCCTACTCCCTATCCACTTTCTTACCCATCGTCTCGCCCCTTCCTCACCATTACCTCCANTNAACGCCCTCGGACCCGCAGAGCTTGACTACGAATTTGTGAAGACGGGCCTTAACACTTGGCCGATTCGCTCTTGGCTCCTCTATGGCGGTCTTGCACTCGGTGTTGCATTGCATGCTGGTGAGGGTATGCATCTTATGTGGAATACGTGGATGCCGGACGTCAAAGACAGGTGGAGGAGTTTTAGTTCGAGGACGCGACGATTGCTTGCTACTGCCAGCGTCGTACCTGTGCTTTCCGGTCTCTTTGTGTTGTCACAGGAACCTTTAATGTCGTTCGTGTCGATGACGGAGCGCTTTCATGCTTCGTTCACCCAGTCTATTTTTTACAGGATCTGATTTGTTCGAGAGCATAATGAGCATGCCGATTACTACAGTCGAATATGAGTTGTACGATTGCATTGGACCCCGGAGGACTCCGAAGTATATCAGACTCCGATTTTGTTGCTCTTGAGACTTGTCCTCAACTTGATCACCTCTACATACATCGGGTTTAAGCCCTCCCTTTGTATACACTCCGAGGGCTATCCTTACACAACCGCCAAATATCATCTGCTTTGCAAAACATATCTAGGGATCTATTATCTTATTTTTTCTAGTGTTTCATCTGCAGGCGCACGATATGTCTCCTATTTCCCTGTCCTCTTTTTCGAGACGCTATGCTCTCGATGCGCGGCAGGACCCTCCTTCGGCGGTTGCTGTAAGCTTTTTTTTCGTCTTTACGTCTCCATCCTTTGTTAGAACTTCAGTCTTAACGGAGGATGCATGAAAACCTCATGGCTCATGTCCCGATACGTCTCATTCATGTTTCAGACCCCCCAGCCCACTCAAACTCACACAACTAGCAATGTCCCCACCATAAATGGTTCAGAAGGCGGTCAGTCTCCCCTTTCTGTATTCTCATTGTGAAGTACTGATCAGATCCAACGGTTCGCGCAGCCTTCATCGGCCTCGTCGTCGCACTTTCCCTCATCTTCGTCGCTGCCTGCGTCGCCATCTTCCTGCTGCTTCGCTACAACGAGCCGTCGCCAAGTGAACGGACTCGCAGACGAAAATATTCTATTCGCCGTCCCGGCGTGGCGCACCCTATTCCTATCGGGTTGCGCGACTTCGATTCAGACGACGCGGGTGGAACCATAAAGGAGAAGCTGAGAAACATGTTCAGAAATGGTCATCGCGGTGAATCAGGTTGGGTGCAGGCTTCGGGCGATGATTGGGACACTGGGGATGATGATGTTTTCTTGGAGGGGCGAAAGGAGATGGTAGACCGGAGAGCAGAGGTCGTACACTCAGTGGGCGGTGGGAGTGCGGGGAATGGACTTGCCGCTTCGCCGTCGGGAACACCGTATGAGGATCCTTTTGGGGAGCAGTCAAGCGCTCGTGTTCATGCCCCCTTAAGCCCTCCTTCGCCCGCTTTCGAACTGGATGGCGGATCCTTATCACATACGAGTAAATCTCTCGACGTCGAAGGACATCTGTCGATGGGATCTCTGCAGACCTTTGCCGGGGGAACGAAGTTCAAAGAAAATGTTTGAGCTATCCCTTGGAAAGGAGCGAACATCATGACGCTAACGAATACACGGACCATGGACTTGTAAGTGTTGTCCGAGTACGATATCTTCACTCTTCTTTCGTCTTGTACTGTGGTTTCGATTTTTCTATAGCTGATATTCTAGTCGTTCCTTGCACTCTATCGACTGTACTGTAAAAGTAGTGTGTTATTACTCTACTTGACTCTCATTTCTCTTTTCCATCCTGTATCCTATCGACGCTTGTATATCTTATCATGATTTTGTTCATGACTCACCGGCTGCCTGTGCATTCTTTTCTGGTGGTCGAGTGAAAGCCCCAGCCAGACGATGAAAGGTGAAGGGGAAACATCGAACGGATGAAGTAGAGAAGGATATTTTCATGAGGCTACATTAGAAACGAATCGAATAATTTATTTAAAAAAAAAGCGATCAAAATGTAAGAGGTCTTGAGAAACCTCCCTGCGGCGACCGCGAGACGCAAAGGACACTGCAAGTATTCACGGCACGTCATATATCAATGTCCATATCCATCGGAGTTGATGGTTCAAGCTCAAAATCGGGATTCGTCGACGTCTCCAAGTTGGCGCGCTCTTCGTCCTTGTCCTTCCCCTTTCCCTTGTCTGTCGCTTTCGGGCGTCCCCTCGTACGTCCTCTCCCTCTTCCTCTTTTACGGGCAGCAGGCGTAGACACTTCCTCCTCCTCTTCCTCACCATCAATTTCCTCCCTCAACGAGCTCGGCCCCGGTCCTGAATTTTTCGTCCTTCCGCGGCCCCTTCCTCTTGATCTCCCTCTAGTCCTCCTTGTCCCACCGCGCCCTCTACCCGCAAGGACAATGTCATCTTGATCGGCATCGTTCTCTCCATCGAAAAACTCGTTCCGCGCCATCGTCCGGTCGTCCCGACTTTCTCCTGCGAACGCAGTGCCCCGCTCCTCTTCCCTCTCATCCAGCGTTTTCATCTCTTCCTCCAACCACTCCTCCAGCCCTGGCGGGATCTCGCGCATGGCGACGCTCGGTGCACCCTTCAAATATCGAAGTTTGTCACGGATACCGATAGTGATACGCTGAAGCGAGGCCGGAGAGTTCTGGTTCTCGACCTTGCCCGTGAGGGGTGGGTGTAACTTCCACTTGGAATCTTGAAAGAAGGAGTCATACACAGTTGCGGGTAGCTCGTCCGGAATCTCCGCGCCCACGAGCACTGAGGTCTCGTACGTCCAACATCGGCTGACATTCTTGACCGTATACCCGCCGCCCCCCACGACTAACAACGGCACGTTGAACTTGCGTACGAAGTTCACGCACTCCCCATGTGCAGCAATGGAGAGGTTAAACGCCCCCAGTCGATCGAGGCCCAGTGAGTCTGCGCCGCATTGCAAGACTATTGCCGTCGGCTGGAAGGCGGTGACGGTATCGTTAATCACGGTTTTGAACACGGTCAGGTACATGTCGTCGTCTATGCCATCTTGCAACGGTACGTTCAGGCAGAAATGTTTGCCAAGGCCGGCGCCGTTGTCATCCAGCTTACCAGTGCCAGGAAAAAAGTCGCCTGTGTACTTGTGAAAGGAAGTGGTCATGACGCGATTGGTATGGTAGAAGGCCAGCTCGACGCCATCACCATGATGGATATCTATATCGATATAGAGAACTCGGGGGTGGTATCTATGCATAGCCGGCACAGATAGTACCGCATGTAAGAAAGAAGGTAGGGAAGACTTACTTGAGGAGTTCTAAAATCGCGAGGACGATATCGTTGACATAGCAGAAACCACTAGCCTCCCCACGTTTGGCGTGATGGAGGCCACCAGACCAGTTGATCGCAATATCTGTCGTCCCGGCGCAGAGCTTGCGGGCCGCAGCCAGCGATGCGCCAGCGTACATGAGGGAGAAATCATACATATCTGCGAAGATCGGGCAGTCTTCCACGCAGTTGAAGGTATCGATAAGATGCTTCATGTCATCTTGATTTCCGGGAGTTACTCTGCATATATGATGTATCAAAGACTTCAAAAATTGATTTATATACAGAAAATACTGACTTGGAGAGAAAATCGATGTAGTCGGGGTCATGATAGGTTTCAAGTTCGGCCCTTGTTGCACGGCGGGGATTATAAATGTTATGGATCTGCTTGTCGAGGCCGTAGCCCATAACCAGCGCATTCGTTAGAGACAACCTATGGGGCTTCATTGGATGCCGCTCCTAAAGAAGACTTCAACGCCCTGATTTATCCTCGTCAGTCAAACAAAGAACTAACTCACTCCATAATGATGATCCCCCACGCCTTTTGGGAAGTAATATGATACTATTGGCCGGGAGTGCGGCTTTTCAAAATCTTCTATATGTCTGCTACGCATTGTGGTTCCACATAACTTACATTGACACGTTCTGTGATGGGTTGCGCGGATCCATATTCACCGCGGTCGTCGAAGTACTTCTGAGACGAGAAGGTGTAGGATTCAAATTTGCGGACCATTCCGCCAGATTGAAATGATCCCTGCTGTAATCCGGGTAATCAGAATCTGTCTTCGAACATCGCATTGCTAGCACGAGAAATACTGCAAGATACCTCGAGCTTGCCCCGAGTTCTGTCACTCGAATGAGCGGACTAGTGACGTAGATGTGCCTGCTCTCGACGATATCAGAGGGTTAAATTTAAGAAAGGTAGAAAATATCCATTAAAAACTTACTGATTTCAAGCGCCAGCAGGAAGGATTATAGTTTTTACTTCGATTTGTGTCAAAAAAGACGGTGAACTCAAGGTGAACAAACAAAGTGAGCCCAAGGACAATCTGCCACTGCTATTAGTCAGCATTTCCACGCTACGCTGTCGACGAAATTCCGACCACTGGTCGCTCTTGCAGCTTCAGCCTCACTATAGCGTCAGCTGGCAATGCAGCTTCAGCCATATCTTCGCTTTCTTACGCTAGCATCTATCCTAACACTGGTAGCTGCATCGTCAGGGGACAGGTCAAACGATTTCCAACGCTGTGTTTCACGATGCCAGCTCGAGAACTGCACGTCAAGATCCGAAATCACCCAAACTTCCCTGCTCGACTCTCTGACTCATTGGACGTGCATCGATCAATGCAAATACAAGTGCATGCATACCATCACTGATTTCGCTATCGAAATCGGCGTATTCATACAGCAGTACTACGGGAAATGGCCATTTTGGCGCTTCCTGGGCATGCAGGAGCCTGCGTCAGTCATATTTTCTCTCATGAACCTCTTGCTGCACATCTGGGGCAGAGGGGAGGTCGAGAAGGATATTCAAGATGACCACCCGATGAAAAAGTTCTACGTCACTTGGTCATATGTGAGCTGCAATGCGTGGTTATGGTCTGCTGTGTTCCATACCCGAGGTTAGCCTGCCTGTAAGGTTCTGGTTGCATTCTGCTTGTGATCTAACGTGTGGATTCCTCTAGATACTCCGTTGACTGAGAAGCTGGATTACTTCTCAGCTGCAATGACAATCCTCTACTCACTCTACTTCTCTGTCATCCGGCTTTTCCATCTGTATCCCGTCAATTCGCGTAATCGTCACCTCACTTCCCCCATATTCAACGCCAACCGCAGACGAATCATGTACTATCTCTGGTCTATTTTATGCATCCTTGTATACATTGGACACGTCTCTTACCTTGTGCTCCTTCCTCGCTTCGACTACACTTACAATATCATATTCAACCTCGCTCTAGGCCTTACGCACAACATCCTCTGGCTGGCCTTCGCCTTACCATCTTCCTTGTCCGTCTTTCGCCGTTTCGCATACCAGGCGAAGTCTTATCGCCCAGTCTATGCCACAAATGCCGCTGTGGCGGTGCTTCTGACTACGGCAGCGACTTGCCTCGAGCTTTTTTGATTTTGCTCCATGGTGGAGGACCATCGACGCCCATTCGTTGTGGCATCTTGCTACTGCTCCGCTAGCGGTCATTTGGTACGATTTTCTGATAACGGACGCGCGGGACATGGGTTGGAAGGGAGTAAAAATCTGAATACATGGATGACTACAATGTTGAATGACGTAACATTTTTTTTCGGCCTACTTGTTTGGACTAATCGTCCAGCGTAGTCCACACCCTCCGTGGGCCATCTCTTCGTACGTCGCGAGCAGCTCGCCCTTGTTCTTCCCTCCGCTGGCCTTGAGCAACACACGAAACTATGTATGAGAAAATTCGAAGCTTAGACACGCGCGAAGAGCATATAGCACACCTTTGCCAGCGGGGTCTCGATGTTCGCTTTGGGCACGCCGTCCGCGCGCACTTTTTTTGAGCATGTTGTGGAGCGCCATGTTCTTGTCTGGGTCCGCCGAGCCGCCATCTGCGAGCCAAAATACAACGACAACGACAGAAGCCCGCAGTAACCACGAGCGGGTCAGGTCAAGCGGAGGCTGAGACGCCAATCGGGGAAGACGCGGGAGGGCCCGCGACGGCGACCATGGTGTCCTGTTCGTATCGCACTTCCGCTCAACTTGCGGGGAAAACGAAAAAAAGATGGAGAGGGGGAGGGGGGAGGGCAGAGGTTGGCGTACGCGAGTCGCTCGGCCATAGATTGTCGACTTTTGCGCGTCCATGGCGCCCTTTTTGTGTTTGATCTTCGACCACTACGCAAATTCAAATTTCACGCGCCCCCNCGGATGGATGCATTTTAGAACTTTGGCGTTTCGTATGTCCGGGGTTGACGTGCTTGGGCGGAGTGATGGGCGGAAGAGGGGCGTACCTTGTTGTGTCCTGAGAATGCGGGAGAGGATGTGAAGAAGGTGCGTTTGCAGACGCGGGTCAGGTGGCGAGGGAACATGGCACTGCGGAGGGGTTTTTCGCGGTGGAAAGGCCAGTGTCGTCGCTGCCGCCCCTACTATCTCCTCCCCTGCTTCCCTTAAGGCTGCCGCCCATGGCCAAGTCGATGCATCTAACCTCTTTGTCGTCGACAAGGCTGCTCGCAAGAGCGCTTCTGAGGCTGTCGCAGCTCTTGCTCAAAGGATGGCCCTTCAGCCCTCAAGGCCATCGGCTCCGCCGAGGCTATTGTCAAGGCTCTCGCCGACAAGAAATCCCCTGCCGCACGCGAGAGCGCTGCAGAGGCCGTCATTATCATAGCCAACGCTGCCGTTCAGGGTCGACTCTGGTCTCTATGCCGCCTTGCTGGAGGCTTTTGCTGACAAGATGCCCGCCGCGCGGATGGCAGTCGAGGAGGCCGTTCGGGCGTACGTATCCAAGGCAAACCCCTGGGGTACTGCGTTTCTTCTTCCCGCGCTCCTTCACGAGATCAAAACTGCCGGCAAGTGGCAGGTCAAGACCGGGTCGCTCGCCGTTCTCGAGCAGCTCGTCGTGAGCGCCCCAGTCCAGACTGCCAAGCTCATGCCCGACATTGTCCCCGTCCTTTCCGAGGCGATTTGGGACACCAAAGCAGATGTGAAGAAGGCGTCGCGCGAGTCGCTCACGAAGGCAACGGCCCTCGTGTCCAACAAGGACATTGAACGCTTTATTCCTGCTCTTATTAAAGCTCTTATTAATCCGGTCGAAGAGGTTCCGAATACGATTCAGCTCCTCTCGGCCACTACTTTCGTTTCTGAAGTCGATTCGCCTACCCTTTCTCTCATGGTCCCCCTTCTTTCTCGTGGTCTCTCGGAGAAACTCACTATCACCAAACGTAAGGTTGCTGTGTAAGTATTGTTTTTTGCGTCTTCCTTTTGTGAGACGAAGACGCTAATTTGTAATACAGCATCGTGGACAACATGGCGAAGCTCGTTGACTCCGCTGTCACCGTCAGGCCTTTTATTCCCAAGCTTCTGCCCGGTCTGATCAAGGTTGAGTCCACCATTGGCGACCCTGAGGCCCGCAGTGTGGTTGGTCGTGCGATTGCTACGCTACGCCAGGCCGGTGAGATTCCGACAGGCGACGGCTCAGATCTCCCTCTTGTCAAGCAAGCTGAGTCCGGCCAGCTTGCACACTCGCTCATCTCGATCTACAAGAAAGCCGGCGCGAACCCTGTGCCCTCTGTCGCTGATGAGGTCACCATCTATGTTGCGCGCCTCGCTGCTAACCTTGCTAATACCAAGATCTTCGATGTGCCAGAGTGGGACATTCTCGCACCGTACCTTACTTTCCTTGCCCAGAATCCCGAGTCCCTGACAGTTGCGAGGGAGTGGGTGGTCCGCTCGGCCACGGAGGACGCGGACGTCGGTGAGGCTCTTGAAGATGAGGAGGAAGGCGAAGATCTGTGCAATTGCCAATTCTCCCTCTCAAGCGTGGTCACCGCTACGGTCTTTGCGATAAGAACGGTACTGGCAAGTCGACGCTGATGCGTGCAATCACCAATGGGTATGTGCCACTACTAATCATTGAAATTTCGTCTACTCTTATCTTTTTTTTTTCAGTCAAGTCGAAGGCTTCCCATCTCCCGACGAGGTCCCACCTTCTACGTCGAGCACGACGTTGACGGCAGTGAGGAGGATACCTCTGTCCTTCAGTTCATTCTCTCAGACGAACGCATTCTTACGGACGAGGAGATTGTGGAGACGCTCGCTTCTGTCGGGTTCAACGAAGAGCGGTAGCAACATGCCATTGATAGCCTCTCTGGTGGTTGGAAGATGAAGCTCGCCCTTGCCCGCGCGATGCTTTTCAAAGCCGATATCCTTTTGCTCGATGAGCCGACCAACCATTTGGACGTCGTCAACGTCGCCTGGCTGGAGAACTACCTCACCAGCCTCACTCACTGCACTTCCATCATTGTTTCGCACGACTCTGGTTTCATTAATAATACCATTACCGACGTCCTCCATCTGAACCGTTTCAAGCTGCACCGCTACAGGGGCAATCTCGAGTCTTTCGTCAAGCAGGTCCCCGAAGCCAAGTCTTACTACACTCTCGAGGCCGCGGACGACTACAAGTTCAAGCTCCCCGACCCTCCTTTGCTCGAGGGTGTCAAGACCAAGAAGTCCCTGTTGAAGATGCGCAAGGTTGGCTTCCAATACCCCACGCAGCCCGTGCAGCAGCTGTATGACATCACACTCCAAGTCTCTCGTCTCGCGTTGCTATTCTCGGTCCCAACGGATCTGGCAAGTCGACGCTCGTCAGATTGCTCACTGGCGGGATGAAACCTAACAAGGGTGGCGAGGTCTGGAAGCACCCGAACTTGGTCATGGGCTACGTCGCCCAGCATGCATTCCACCACATCGATCATCACCTTGACAAGACTCCGTCGGAGTACATGCTCCGGCGGTACCGGACCGGTGAAAATTTGGAGGAAATGACCAAGGTGAACCGCCAGAAGTGAAGAATAGCTCGCTCGTTGTCATCGAGGGCCAGAAGCGCATCATTGACGAGATCACGAACCGCAAGAAGTTGAAGCAGTCGTACGAGTATGAAGTATCGTTCAAGGGTTTGTCCATGTCAGAGAACATCTGGCTGCCGCATGACGAGCTTGTCAAACGTGGATTCGAGAAGGTGCGCTGCCATTTTCTTGCCTGATGTTATTTCGGGAAAATAGTCACCGACATGTCATTTCTAACACAGAAGGTCATCGAGGTCGACACCCACGAGGCTCAATGCCTTGGTTTCCTCCGTCCCCTTGTTCGTCGAGAGATTGAGCAGCACTTCGCTGACTTTGGACTCGAGCCCGAGTTCGTCTCGCATAATACCATGCGCGGTGTTTCCGGCGGTCAGTGTTCGGCGCCGCAACCTGGCATCGCCCATACGCCATGTGCTTGGATGAGCTGATCAGTGTGTCTCTTTCCCACACGTCCTCTTTATCTTCTTTTCTAAATCTGCTTTTTTTATGTCCAGACTACCTCGATCGCGAGTCGCTTGCTGCTCCAATCGAGGCGCTCAAAGTCTTCGAAGGCGGGTGCTCATCATCACCCACAACCGTGACTTCTCAGAGTCGATCTGCAAGGAGGTGTGGGCGATGCGCGACGGTAGTTTTGAGGTTTCCGGGCACAACTGGGTTGAGGGTCAGGGCTCAGGGCCCCGCATTGACAAGAAGGACGGCCAGGAGGAGGACCAGTACGACGCTATGGGTAAAGGTTGATAACATGAAGCAGAAGAAGATCATGTCCTCTGAGGCTCGCAAGGTAAGCGCTCACAGTCGTTTGTTTGTGAAGGCGATGCTGATGATGTTCGCCGTTGCGCCGTATAGCTCAAGACGGAGCGCATGGCTCGCAGAAGAGAGACGAAGATGTCAGTGACGACGAGCTCTGATCTATAGGCGAGCTTGTTTTTTGTTCTCGTATTACCTTCCTCCTGTCGATTCTTTATCTTATTGTCCTGAGTTTAGGAGGTATTTAAGATGGTTCAGCGAGAGCTGTTCACCTGAGATTAGGTCAGTCCGGTGTGGAATCTGCAGCGAAGGTGACATGCTTCGGGGAACAGCTTCGCCTCAAGCGTGGCGGCATGAATTTATTTGTACAAAGCCACATCATTTACAATAAGCGAGAAAGTGCACCAAGCTAGGAAAAGAAAATACGACAACACCTCCAACACTATCAACATGATCCTCCACCTGATTCTCAAACATTAGGCATGACACGGATTTTGTCGTTCTTCAAAAGCGGACGCCTTGTGTGACCCTTGGGTACCTTGGGTGCTGGGACCAGCTGCCGTAAAATTGGTGTGCTGCTTGCTATAGCCGATGAAAGTTTGAAACGTGTGTGACCAATAGTGATAGGAGGTGCAGGAGAAAGAATGGAGACATCGAGGATGGGAAGACCTTTGGAGACATTAAGCTTGATAGCAGAATCTGCTGAGGCTTTGTCTATTTGAGTATGATGCCAGTTCAATGCTTGATAACAGGCAATGAAAATAATAAAAAACACACCAATGAAGAGAAACTTTTCATCCTTTGTGATTCCTACATGCACCAGACGCTCGGTACTGTCTTCAAACTCGGCTCCTGAAATTCCACCCCAAAGCCGCTTCTCTATGAAACAACCAGCTTCTCCATCAATCCCACCCAGCTGTGGACTATTGCAGGCCCCTCGACTATACCACAGCAATGCACTATGTGCAACTTCATGGAGCAAAACTGCCATAAAGACAAACACCAATCTTGACCACAAAGCTTCATTGCCTTGCCCCTGCAATAGAGATTTAATCAGGAGTATACATGCCGCATGACAACAGTACTCACACTCTGCTCCCATTGCTCAATGATAAGATATAAGATCGACACGTACTCCTTATCTGCCCCTTCAGCAGCCAAGTACCCAGGCACCAGATAGATATCGGGAAATGCATTTGTGAGGAAGTCAAGAACATCTCTGTCAGTGGGGAGATTCTTTCTGACTTGTTCAATCTTGGCTCGGTTTGAGATTTGGTCTTCAACAGGGGTAAAATGCTTCAAAGAATCTGGAAAGGCAGAGTCGTCCTTGTGAACCGCAAGAAACAGATCCAAAAATGGTTGTCGAAGTTGTTCTTCCTTGAGCAGACGCTCGCGGATCTGATTTGCAGTCTGGATAACAAATTCATAGCGTGGAGCCGCAGTGATGTTCATGGTGCCAATGGCATCCCTTTCACCTTTGAAGATGGAGATGGATTTCATGATGGTGTGATAACGACTGCAGCAAGCAGGAGGACTCAATGTTGTTTAGTGGGAAGGAGAGCGGCGGTGAGCTTTAGGAGTTGACTACCAAACAGAAACAAATAGCATGGAGTGCTATGGAGGGTCAGAAAAAAACCGACGACGTTCAACAGCGCAGCTTCGGCCAGTCGTTGCACGCCGGAGAACATCTAGTTGCCTCGTCACAGGGGCCACAAACGACGCCTCTGCGCTCTCGGCCTCCCGCATTGCCGAAATCGTCACCAACGGCTGCGCTCGTCGTCGTTTGCAAGTTAATCGTCGAGTCGCGCTGTACAATCGCATGGATCCCTCGGTGCGTTCCAGTGTTTCAGTGTTCGCGGTCTGCAATGACGACACCGACTGGGCGCGCCTCGCAGCTGCATACACCGACGCGCGCCGCGCAACATCGCCACTCCTGACAAATGCCACATCCTGCGATCCCGACCCCGAGGCCGCGCGCGGCTTCTTGAACTCGCGCGAGTTCGACATGTTGGAATGCTGCGACTCCTCGATGGTGATAAGCCTCGGCGGCAGGTTCGGATCTCGGAAGTCCAAGAAAGTCGATCGACCAGAAGTGCTCCTGCTGCTCGCGTCACCCGACAGCCGATCGAGGAGGGGGAGTCCGCGCGAAGCGCGCCCACCATGAATTGGACCTACGCATAGGCTGACTTGGCGAAGGTTTGGCGTCAATGGTGGAGGTCGGCCGACGCACCGACATGTCATTCGAGGACCGGGCACTATCGTAATGGCTAGATGAGACGATGTGCGAAGATGAGGAGCACGATAAGCTGTTCCGTGAAGCCTGTTCGATGAGCGGCGACATGGGGACGAAGTCCACTGTCGGTGGCAAAGCAGTGCGCAGGGACGCGTGAGGAGGTTTTGATATCACACCCACAGCACGAAGGCTTCTCGGTTCCGAGCCATCATCTGAGCCTGCATCGTGCAAAACCTCCGGATCCCGATCCTCAAAGGGATCTCTATTCGTCCTCACCGGGCCTGATGATGATGAAGAGGCCCATCCACCTCACGGTCTATCAGGCATATCCTCCTCATCAGCGGGGTCTCCGGACATCAACCCCACCTCATCAGAAAACGGATTCTTCTCGTTTTGTCCACTTCAATGGACGCCCAAGCCAAGTTCGACAGGATGTCTTTGTGCAGCAATTAGTCTCTCATTGTCTTCTTTTCGCAGCACGCTCGTGATGACCTTCAAACCGACATGATTGCGGAGACCAATCGGAAACGACGAAAACTAGAAAGAGATCAGCGGATAGCTGATGCCTCTCAACCTGGTACATCTTTTGTCGAGTTTCGGGGCACAAATTCTCATTATCTTGCAGTGCGACGTATTCTTACTTACCCTCATGAAATTCCCATCCACCTACGCTATACGACATCGTTAACAACCAATCGCTGACAACCCGCAGCAAACGAGAACCCCTCGTATACCCCCAACTTCTTCCCTATCCCAAGCGGATGTCTCCCATGATTTGGACTTGCTTTACAGCAGTCGTCGACCATTTGAGGCTAACAGAACGATGAATGCCCCACCGGGTCCGCCGCTGTCTCACACATTCGAGACCTACGGACCGGGGATGATGGATGGTCCTGCATTGGGAACAGGTGGATTGGGAAGTCGAGGTCCATCGCAGCACGGGCAGATGCAACATGTTCCTTCAGGATATCCTGGCCCTGGTATGTCAGGACCACGACGACAACTACCGGGGCCGTCTGGTCTACACCAGGAGTTCACGCATAACTACGAGCACGAGATGATGTCGCCGATACATATGTCATCGGGAGGTCCAGGCGCTGGTGGCTACCCTCCTCATCCGACGTGATGAGCCGGTCAATTTCGCCTGTCCATGTGACAGGAAATGCCAGTGTTGGCAGTCCGAAGGTCAACGGATGGATGGGAGGGAGTAATGGATTATCAAGAAGTCGAGAACCTAGAAGGATGACTGAGGAGGAATATCATAGAGAGAAGGAGCGAGAGGAGGGTCTCATGGATTTCGAGCGGGAAAGGGCCAGGGAAAGATATGAGAGGGAGAAAGCGGAAAGAGATCGTGATCGCGAGAGGCTGATGTTTATGCAACAGCAGCAACAGCAACAGCAACATCACCGAAATCAGCCACTGTCCACCTCCCATCAGCACATCCATGTTGGTCCGGGGCAGGCACCGCACCATCATCACCATTTCCACCATCACTACCACCACCATCCCGCCGCCACCGCACCGAATGGCGCTCCTTCAAGGCCTATATCTCCTCTCCATTCCGTCCATGACAGTCCTCGATGTTTTTCTGGGAAGATGGTCGTTGACATACCTTTTCAAACACAGAAAGTCATCGAGATCAACACCCACGAGGCTCAACGCCTTGGTTTGCTCCATCCCCTTATTCGTCAGGAGATTGAGCACTTCGCTGACTTGGACTTGAGCCCAAGTTCGTCTCGCATAATACCATGTGCGGTGTTTCCGGCGGTCAGTGTTCGGCGCCGCGACCTGGCGTCGCCTATACGCCATGTGCTTGGATGAGCCGATCAGTGCGTCTCTTTCCAACACGTTCTCTCTATCTTCTTTTCTAAATCTGCTTTTTTTTATATGTCCAGACTACCTCGATTGCGAGTCGCTTGCTGCTCCGATCGAGGCGCTCAAAGTCTTCGAAGGCGGGTGCTCATCATCACCCACAACCGCGACTTCTCAGAGTCGATCTGCAAGGAGGTGTGGGCGATGCGCGACGGTCGTCTCGAGGCTTCCGGGCACAACTAGGTCGAGGGTCAGGGCTCAGAGGGCCCCGCATCGACAAGAAGGACGGCCAGGAGGAGGACCAGTACAACGCTATGGGTAAAGGTTGATAACATGAAGCAGAAGGAGATCACGTCCTCTGAGGCTCGCAAGGTAAGTGCTCACAGTCGTTTGTTTGTGAAGATGACGCTGATGTTTTTTGCCGTTGCGCTATACAACTTCAGAAGGAGCGCATGGCGCGGAAAACAGAGGCGAAGATGTCAGTGATGACGAGCTCTGGTCTATTGGCGAGCTAGTTGTTTCTTCTCTCTTACTGTCGCTATCGTTCTAGCTGCTTGTCGCCTGTTTGTTGTTAATACCATCTATGTCCTGTGGCTGTCATGTCCTAATTATTCTGGTTTCACGCAATCGTATTTCATGATTTTATCTGTTTTTTCTTTTCAGCTGCATGAGGAACCACCACTGCCTGAGTTGGTTCAGCGAGAGCTGTTCATCTGAGATCGGGCCAGTCCGGTGCGAAATCCGTGGCTGAGACGACGTGCTGCGAGGAACAAACAGCTTTGTCTCAGGCTTGGCGGCGCGATTTCGTTTATATAACCTCTTGTTCATACTTATTGACTTCTTCGCTCTTGCCTACTCGTTAAAAGGTACCCATCTCCAATCTCCAACCTCCAATTCATGCCAATACTCGCGTATCTCAGGTGTGCTCAGTATCTCAATGCAATAAATTATTTTATTACCCTGCTCCTTTACCCCCCCTTAATCATCGCATACATCGGAATCTGTTTGCATTTCTCCTAATTTTTTTCTTATCGAACAGAAAAATAGCCTCAAGCGGCGATGGATGGATTGGCGAGTGGGTCTGGAGTGGGATGGCTAGCACTGGCTACGAATCGGCGCCAGAGGAAAAATGAGAATGTACGTTGAAAATTAAGTTACACCACGAGGGGAATTAGAAAGAGAACGAACCCGCGCACGGGCGTCTTGCGATGCGCCCTTAACCAGGTGTCTGTGCCCTTCGGCTTCCCAGCGCACATAACGTCGCTCGTGGTGTGGCTTGTGAAGATGTAACTCACATACAAACCCAATCACGCCAGTGTATGACACTCCACTCCGCACAAGTCTGTGCTAAAAACATATGAACCTTGAGGGTCTTGCGTCGGGCACAGGCGCAGGGGGTCGCGGTGATGTTGACGCTGAGACTTTGGCAAGAACTTGATGAGTTCCACAGTCGCTAGTGCATGTGAGTGTCCGTGGAGCACTGAATGAGATGCGGTTGTGTAGGGGGGTTGTCGGGTCGAGTGTTGGATGGAGGTAAGGACGTCGTACGAATAGGATGAGGATGGAGAGGGTTCGAGGGTTGGCGTGTGAGGTTGGGAAACCAACGAAAGAAACCATGAATATGGTAGAAACGTACGTAGCAGGGTCTGTATATATCGTAGGCACTTCCGTTGCTCCACTCTGGGTTACTGCGATTCGTTCTCTAAATCCGCGAATTTCACTGAGCTTGATAACGCATAACTTAAGATATCTGTGGATGATCCGTCAACTGCCAACACCTGCATTTCCTCCATGTCTCGAAAGACACGGTCAATATGTTCTCCTGCACCAGAGAGATGAGCCACTCGGGCACATGCAGCATGCAGATGCAAATAGTCTGGAGATGGCAATGGCAGATTAAGTGGATCCGATGTTGTGAATGTTACGATATCTGGAATATCGCTTTGAAGCGCAGGCGCGACTGAGTTCACCTTGTAACAATTAGGAGAGCCCTGTAAAATCTATGTTATTAGCCTCCTTCGCCACTCTGGAATGTGCCTCACTGTGCTTTCAAGCCAGAGCTGAAGGGAATCAAACATCTCATGCTTGGAGGCTTCCATCGTCAAGATATTCTGAAGACGGTGAATGTCAGGGCTGTTGAGTTCCTCAGTAACAAAGGCCTGGCCAAAACGTTCCATGACGGCCCAAACAGAGGCGGCATATTCGCGCTACATGATGCAAGTTCAGAACTGACCTTTCGGGCTAACAGAAAAGGAATGTACCTTGACACCTCCCTCATTTTCCCCAGAAACTCTTGCATTCATGGACTCAGGAAAGATATGGGCAGCCTCGGTGACTGCAACGCGGAGGCCACAACTGTCAACTTTTCTCCGTATCGTGTTCATACTCAGGTAGCATGCTTTATCGTAGTGGCCTGTCAGAGTACAGCGATAGCTATCACGGATAAGGGCCTGACAAGGTGTGTGTGAGGCAGAATAGCCATACGGGCATCCACTGACCTTGCTTTTTGCCGTCGTATGGTTCTGCGGGGCTTGCTGCAGCAAATATTTCAAGGCTTCCTGGGTGTCATCGAACGAGGGCCTGGAAGGATGCTCTGACGGTGTAGGGGTACGACCCTTGGCCGATTTGACTGCCGTTTCGGATGCTTGTGAGTAGATGAAATATAGCAATGGTGGGACCAATGCTAAAGCAGAGACTCACAGCAACGAACGTGATCATTGATGTAAAGGTTGGCTAGTTTCATCAGCGTCTCCTCATCGGCACAATCCTTGATTTCATTCGCACAATTGTCGCGACCGCGATCAGTCGGGGCCTCAAGAATCATGTATCCGAGGAACCTTGCGCAAATCAACGGTGAAGCGCTTGCTCGGACAAGTGGCAGATTCTGACAGTCGCTCTCAAAGCGAAGGCAGATGTCGTAGGCCTCATGCCAGAAGCCTGGCGCATAGCGATTAGGAGGTAGGCTCGTCATGGTGAATGCTAGTGACGGTTGAGACCTGGTTGAGACTTGCACTCGAATATGATCCTCGGGAGCTCAGTCGAAGTCTCATCCGTACTTCTTCCCGCAGGCGGGAACAACGGGCCGGCCACAGAATATATGTACGGTGGCAACGCCCAAGCAACGCCTCTGCTTCTGTTTGAAGTCTCTTCATCTAGACACGCAGTACTCAACTTGTCCATCACTGCGCCCACCATCCAGAGACTTGGTCACCAGTTTTGTCTGTTCGCTGTCGGGTTGAAGTAGCCTGAACTTCGGATGAATATGAGCTGTGGATGCCACTAAATGGTCACGTACCACCATTTCTCCGCCAGGCATGCGTCCTCATCATGCTACGATAGGTTGTAAGCCGCATACTGCTGTAAGTACGGTGAACTTCCTTCGGGCTCCATACATCATTCGTCTTTGGTCGCCAGATGACGCCTAGATGATTTTCCCGTCGGCCCGCCTCGTAAGGCCGACAGCATCGCGCAAACAGTATAAAGGACAGGCATTGTTTCAAACAGACCCTGCGACCGAGATGGTTTTCACTAAGGGTTTTGCGCTCATTCTGCTCTCTCTCAATCTCGCGTCTGTCTTGGCGGTTCCCGTCAGTGACACCCAAGCGCTCAGCAAACGAGGCTCAGTGCTAACTGGACAATGGGATACCGAATCCGAAGTTCGTATGAGTTTGAATATTCTAGCCATCAACGCTGAGCAAACTTCCTTGCACATAGGCTGGCGGGTGAGTAGACAATACTACAGGACAGTGTAAGTTCTTATGCACCGCGTTCAGGGTGTATACTCTGGAAAACAACCTCTGGGGGGAATCGGGTGCTACCAGCGGTAAGTGTATCACCCAGATTCAATCTCTTCGTTGTTTCGTAATCATGCTGCGATAGGTTCTCAAAGCTCTCAAGTCATGTCCGTGAGCGGGACCACGATAGCCTGGCACACGACTTACAGCTGGACTGGTGGAAATTATCAAGTCAAAAGCTGTCGGTCTTGTCTTTCGTTCAGACCGCATGTGCTCATTCGAGTCCTACAGACGCAAACCTCGACCTCCGCCAAGGTCTTGGCAAGACGATATCTTCCATCTCATCAATTCCGACGACGTGGCACTGGACTTACAGCTCTGCATCGTCTGGCCTTGTGGCCGACGTCTCTTATGACATTTGGCTGTCTGATACGGCTGGAACTGGCGGGGCGTCTTCGTCATCGACCTACGAAATGTGAATTTTTGTGCACCATTCTCCTTTGAGTTGAGGCTAACCTTCTCCTTTTCCCTCGCAGTATGATCTGGTTGAGCACTCGCGGCGGGTAAGCAAGGCGTTGATTCGCCTTCCCGGTGTCAAGTTCATTTTCTATTCGCCAGTGCTGGACCCGCGGGATCGCAGATTGGCACTGCTACGTAAGCTCGAATCGTCATTGTATTGAGGCTTCTCCTGAAGGCTGACGGAGGACAACAGTGTCGACGGCGTGACCTGGAATCTTTACAAAGGCACGGTCTCAACCTGGACCGTCTTCTCGTTCGTTGCACCCAGTGAAATCACCAGCTTCGACACGGATCTCAAGCCCTTCCTTAGTATGTCTCAGCAGTCTTTGTGGTATTCATACGGTCAATTTACTGACATTTTAGCGTACTTGACGAGTGACCAGGGCGTCTCGTCTTCTCAGTACTTGGTCCAAGCTCAAGCCGGTACCGAGCCGTTCATCGGTATGTGCTGCATTTGCTACACGTCGATGAGAGTTCTTTAACCTTTGGGCAGGGATCGCAACCCTTACTACGACATCGTACCAACTCGCAATCAACTGAGTTGCTTCATGCGTTCAAACTCGCAATAGCTAATTGTCGTTATCTTATGTACACAATGCAGAATCCACGGTTGGTGTTTACTTTGTTCGCGATTTTTGTGTTCGCGATTTTTTTGCAATTTTTCGCAAAGCCGCTCTGTCTGCCGTGTCAACATTCGAACCTTCAAGTTGTTCAACTGTGGTTATCCCGGAGGCTGATTGCCTTTGATACAGTGTCCTGTATATGAGATCTCGCCGTCTGAGCAACTGTGAATTTTGCAGTCACCGCACTGGAGTGTCTATACGGTGAGATCTAATTCCCCAATGTATGTTGCCATGGGTTTTATTGAAAGTGTCGTTCAGGATGATCGGGACGTCTGATTTGAAAGCCAAGCGTATACGGAATGGTGAGAGTCGATGTTCATTACCTCACAAACTTCAAATGTGTGGGGGCTTCTGGATCTCTACCCATCCATGCCTTGTCAGCAAATTCCCGACTGCTTTGCAGCGGGATGCTCATTCCCTGAACGCGTCCTATCAGTTGACAACTCTGACAATTTGTACTATAACAAAATTTTCCATAGTAGATGGTCCAACCGTTGGTTGGTGACTCGCAACGCGGCCAATGGCGTTGATGGCTTCTTATTTATGGTGTCGAATCGAGCAAATGCACTACCTTTCGTCCCACGAATTGGCACCGCATGCTTGACGTGGTGGCATAGTGCAACCGCGCATCAGCTCAAGTGAACTTACATGACTTGATCCGCCGATTATTACACACGATATACCGCCTGCTTGTGAGTAACCTTGCCTGTTATGTTTGTCCTTAATCTCAGTGTGTGCAGCTGATCTTCATCCATCGGCCCGCCCGTTGTAATATGAAATACTCATACAGCATTATAAAATGACAATAGCACTCATGAAACGAAATTACTGAGCGATGCCAATGGCCATCTTGAAGACCTTCGTGTATTGCCTTGCCTCTTTCAATCTTGCGTCTGTTCTCGCAGTGCCACATAATAATACGGCATCTGCGATTGCTGTCGCCGAATCTACCTCCGCATTGGTTAAGCGCGGTGCGATCTTGACTGCACAGTTCGCCACAGAATCAGAGGTAAATGACCTCCCAGGCTCCACACGTCCATCGTTGTCTAACACTGCCTGATTTTTTGCCGCAGGCTGGCGGGTCAGTTTGCTTATTTGCTTTCATTATTGACACCTCTCAAAAAAAATCAGAGTCTACATTTTGGAGAACAATCTCTGGGGTGAATCTGCTGCTACCAGTGGTAAGCAAAGTTGACCTACATCGAAAACATGTTGTCCATGGTCTTGTAGGTTCTCAAAGTTCTCAAGTGACTTCCGTCAGCGGGACGACGATCGCCTGGACTACCGCCTATACGTGGGTTGGTGGTGATTTCCAAGTCAAAAGCTGTCCGCACTGTTTCCTTCGGGTTTTGTGATTGTCTTAACCGATCGTTGTTTGCAGTCACGAACCTGGATCCCCGCCAGGGCCTCGGCAAGCAAATATCTGCCATCTCGTCCATCCCAACGACCTGGCATTGGACATACAGTTCTGCGTCTTCAGATCTCGTGGCCGATGTTTCGTATGACCTCTGGCTCTCGAACGTGGGTAACTCCAGCGGCGCATCCTCCACTTCGACTTTTGAAATGTATGCCGTTGATCTCTTTCCTTCCAAGATTGCTTTCCTCATCGTGTGTCCGGTATAGCATGGTCTGGCTGAGCACGCGTGGCGGGTGAGTTCGTCTGCCATAATGTTCTTCCGCTTTGGTACTTGCAGTCTCAAGAAACGGTGTAAAGTGCGGGTCCAGCAGGTTCCCAGATTAGCACCGCAAGGTCAGTCCGCCCCCCATCCTCATCCTTAACCCCACGCTGAAATATCGGGAGCAGTATCAATGGAACAACCTGGAAACTTTTTAAGGGCACTGTCTCGACCTGGACCGTCTTCTCTTTCGTTGCGCCCACCGAGATAACGTCTTTCGATTCCAATTTCAAGCCTTTCTTGAGTACGAGATTTTCATGAAGTTTCTGTGCTTTGTATGTTCGCTGATATCGACGATGCTAGCTTTCTTGACGACCAACCAAGGTGTACCGACCTCACAATTTTTGGTGCAAGCTCAGGCTGGAACTGAGCCTTTCATTGGTACACAACTTCATTGTATCAAACGACCATTCGAATGACCACAGGTTACTGAACACAGGCAGCGCGACGCTCACTATCTCCGCCTACAAGACAACAATCAACTAATGTGGTTAGAGAGGATCTCACAGCTAGTCCGACTTCCGTAACTGGTTTCCCACATATTATAGACCTCCGTAGGAGGTTGGCTATCACAATAACACGAATCAGACGGCATTCGATTGCTCTTTGTATATATGATGAGGTCAAATACTCTCTACTGATCCGCCGCCCATCACCAGGAATGCAGGAAGCCCGACGAGCTGAGTATCGCAGGTATATCTCGACAAAGCTCATTTGTCGCCATGTCTCCGCCTCCTCTCAATGAGCAGGAATGATACTACATTCAATAATAATATACTCAAGTCAGCAGACCATGCCAGAAGAGACAAGGAGTTTCAAACTCACTGATGAGTGAATCAAGTGTGTCAAGGACATCGGGCTCAACCTCAATGTAAGGCTGTCGAGACATCCTCAAAACGAAGAAATAGCGCTTGTGTCTGTGAAACTTGGCAACAGGTTTCCCTTCTGGCGCGCTTGCGGGTACAAGCTGCTCGGATGTGAGATTGTGAGTGGCGAACCGGCGCACTATTGTACTAGGCGGAGAAGGGGAGATTCGTTACCTGAAGCTGTCGATTCTTCACTCTCCACAGATAATCCTTTCCATCTTTGCCTCTAAACCGTCCATTGCTATTACAAAACCATCCTACCAATTCAGTTCACTTGTAGACACCAACGAAAAAGAGAAGAGAACAAAACACTGACGTATCCGCTTCCCCATTTCCAACGTGCAAGAACTCCTCTACAGGCTTGAACTCGCCGCCATAGATGCGCACCGCGACCGGCTTATCGTTATCGTTCCGCAGCTCGCCAATCATGTCGAACTCGCGCACATTCGGGTCCAGCTTGTTGATGCGCGTGAGTCCGCGCTCCCACTTGGGCGTGACGATCTCGTAGTAGATCATATCGGAGCTGTTGGCAATGACGAGGTTGTGCAGGCTCGTCGTCGTGAGTACTAACTTTTGTGTGGCCATGTCAGCTGAGTAGGAGCTGTAAGAGAGGAAAATGGACTGGAGGGAGATGGGAGGATGGTGTCAGTGCGATTTATATGCATCAGTTGCGCAGACGAGGGATAAACTTGAGAATGACGGAAGCAAGACGGAAGCGTTGGGAAAGCATAGGCTTCATGGGAAGCTCACGCCAAGGAACGAGGGAACAAAGATCGCAGAGAAGCATAGACCAAGATTCGGGTTGTCCATGCCGGAAGGTCACTAATACTTTCTTACATGACTGGAAGCACCTCGTCCATGCCCAGCAAAGCAAAGCCAAAATACTGGATTCGCCAAGCCCTTTTACTGGGCGTTGAGTACATTGGTGCCTAAAGAGAACGGTAGATGCCTATGCACCAGAAAGAATCGCTGAAGTGCTAAGGATGCCATCAGCACGAGCAGATAGGGTAGAGAAAAAGCCGAACACTCCGAGGATATTAATCAACAATCGGCATCGGAATGCTGTTAAAATGCGTCGGAGATCAGAAGATCAGACTTCTCGATGACCTTCACACCACGACGGAGAAGCACAGGCAATGAAAAAGCACACGTTACATACCAAAAGCTGGCAGGGTGCTGCCACGCTCGATCTCGCACTCATAACGACGATGTGATTTTCCTGGGTCTATGATTGTGCCCCCTACTTAGGTAGTAATACAACGCGCGCGAAGAAACTGCAGCTGAGAGGGAATAAAGTCCGTTGGTCCTCACTGCCTCCGACGGCCCGAGTCTAAANATATCAGTATCCATTCATCCCAGCGCTGTCCGCCCACTCTCCAAATAACAGACTGATAGACTCGCCGTTGTGCGTCCGACGAATACTTTCCGCAATTAAATGGCTTATGTCAATGGTGATGAGCTTCGTACACAGATGTTCATGCTCTTTTTGGGGCAGAGTGTTCGTGACCTGTAAACCGCGTCTCGAACACACAGATAACGAATCGGAGAGAAGAGTACATACGACTAGTGTGTCAATAGGGAGATTCTCGATAACACTCATCCGTGCTTGGGAAAATATGCCTGGAATAGGACATGCAGAGTTGAAGAAAAAATGGAAAATGTGAGTATTACTCACCATGGGATACGAAAGCATGAATTCTTTTTGCACCGTTCTCCTGTAGCGAGCGCGCAGCCAAAGTCAAAGTATTCCCGGTGTCGATCATGTCGTCCACCAAAATGGCAACTTTGTCCTTCACGTCACCCACGAGAAGCTCCATCTTTTCAGGCGCGTCTTCTGACTTGCCATCTCGCTTCCTATGAAACAGAGCAAACTCAAGACCGAGCTTGTCCGCTATAGCCGCCACTCTGTCCCGACCGTTAGGGCGGTGGCACCGACAGAAAAAAAAGAGTAACTCACCGCTTCGCGCCTCCAGCATCCGGACTGACAATGATCCCATCCCTCCAGCCCTCAATGTGCCTCTTGATGTACGCAATCATCAAAGGTTCTGAATAGAGGTTGTCCACCGGGAAATCAAAGAATCCCTGTATCTGGGATGCATGGAGATCCATGGTAATGACATGGTCACATCCCGCGACAGCAAGCATGTTGGCGACAAGCTTCGCGGTGATGGGTGCGCGAGACTGTTCTTTCTTGTCCATCCTCGCATAGGGGTAGCACGGCATGACGGCGGTGATGCGTCGAGCAGAGGCACCCTTGCAGGCGGATATTAGGATGAGAAGTTCCATGAGGTGATCGTTGACATCGCCACAGGCGGACTGGATGATGAAGACGTCCTCGTCACGGACGGACTCGTGAATCTTAACATTCACCTCGCCGTTGGAGAACTTTTTGACCTCGCACGGCGTCAGGGGCGTGTTGAGCCTATGAGAGAAATCGTAGTCCATCGACCGCTCGGCCGCCCCATGGAAAAGAGCAGCTCACCGCTCGGCCACAGCACTGGCGAGCTCGGGATGGCTGTTGCCTGCAGCACGGAATACTTGAGTTTGGCAGTGTCGGACAAGGACACAAAAAATGAGCTCACCGGTAAGAATTCTGACTGAATTTCCGTGGAGCATAGTGAATAGATTACAAATAGAGATGAGTTCTAAGAAAACGGTGTTAAAGCATTCAGAAAGAGAGATGAAGGTGTCGGAATGGTTGGAGGAAAGTTTTAAAGTTATGCGGCGGCGGAGCGATGAAGTGCCTGGTTATCTCTACTTCCAAATCCGGTAACTGATTAGATCTGTTTCAGTACCAAGCAAAAATCGTTTCATTTTTGTCGCATCAGTTACACTGGCCGTGGCACTACTTAGGCCTGCAGCACACAGTAACTACGACCCAACAACGATGTAAGTAGAACAGAGTGCTTCCACCTACGCATGTCATGGCGGTACTCGGATCGTCACGTTCTCCACCACGTACTCCGAATCTGCATATTTCAACAACTGCGGTAGATGTGAGCTGTGAATATCCAGAAACATTTGATCAGTATGCCCGTTCGCATGATCATCATCAAACAAAGATGCAACGTACCTGTTGTGCCCCCTGACTTTCTCGATCTGCGCCCAGTTGTAGTTCGCCAACCCTCTTCCGACCTCGTCCAACTCCCAATTCTCCGTCGCATCATGTTTTTCCAAGACGACCGCATCATCCTCCGGTAACCCGTGCACCTTCGTGGACTCCAGCAAATCTATCTCCGATGCTGTCCGCGAAGGAAGAGTCGACGCGTTGGGAGTGCCAGGCTGTGTCGAGGCCATTCCTGCAACATACGATGCCCGGGCAGCCTCCGGGTCTTCTATCTTTCCGTCTGGATTTCGTCGTATCATGATCCGCACGGCCTGTCCTGATGCAAATGCACCGCGAACACCAAGAACACCCGCAGCGAGGAGCCGTCCGCCGGATTCACGTTTGGCGAGGACATGATGTGCGCCGGTGTCGATGATGACGCTTCCTGCGGGATTGAGCGTGTGAATCGTCCACGACTTCAGGTCTCGGAGGGGTGAGGATGACGGAGTGAAAACCGTGTGTGGCGGCCTTCCGAGCGACGACACCCTCGAGCTTGAGCTCTCGGAAGTGATTGCAGATTTTTCGGGGCTCGGACTACCACGACGGGAAAGCGGTTCCCGCGGCGTGGAGGAGATGGACTTGAGCGAATTATCGTATTCGATGATACCGAAGATGTTGGAAGGATTCTTGCTCGAGGTGATGATCGTCGTGACGCCTGCTGCGGTTGCAATTTCCGCAGCGATGAGTTTTGTTTCCATCCCGCCTGTTCCAAGACTGGAGCCCAATGTTTCAGTGCTAACTATTCGTGCCATCTGGGTTGGGGATCAACAATGCCTCGCCAGGGAGAAAGTTTGCATACCTTCAGCGCGGATTGCAGATATTGAAGAGACGACTTGGATGAGCCTGGCTGACGGGTCTTTTCGTGGGTTGGCAGTATAGAGGCCATCAACGTCGGTAAGGAGGAAGAGGTAGTCTGCGTGGATCATGGACGACGTGACGGCCGACAGCGTGTCATTATCGCCGAATTTAATTTCCTGCAGTCCCATCATTGCATTCGCGAAGGGGTAAAAAGCTAAAGAAAATAGAAACTCACGCTGACAGAGACCGTGTCATTCTCATTGACAATTGGAACAACACCCATTAAGAGGAGTTCCTTGAATGTATTCACCGCATTCAAGTACCGTGTCCGCTGCGCCATCAATCCACATCAGCCGAAAACGTATAGACAATCCAAAGAGAACGCGGTGAACCTGCAGCGCACATCTGATATATCACCCCTCGTCAACAGTACCTGCGCGATAGGCTGTCCAAGTTGTCCAAACAAGTTATCATAAAGCGCAATAAGCCTTCCTTGACCAATCGCCGCCAACGCCTGAACGTGAGCATAAGCTGTCCTGTCTGATCCATCGTGCATACAGCCCTCACCTGCTTCCCAGATAGACTTTTTGGTCGGCTGGGCATGTCCATGCGCTGCAGGCCGACACCGATCGCGCCTGAGCTCACCAGCACGACTTTGTGACCTTGGGCGCGAAGGTGGACAACCACCTCGACTACAGAAGACAGCGTTGATAGTAGCGGCTGGTGTGTCTTCTCATGTACAATTGATGATGTTCCTGAACAGATGTTCATGCACAAAATCCAGCTCAGAAAAGCCAGGACACGTACCGAGCTTGATAACGATGGTTGACGACGTCCCATGGCGAGCGCGAGCCATTCTTTAGAGCTCAATCAACTACAGAGATGGATTCAAGAGATATATAGTGGGATTTGAGAGCTGTCTACTAGCGAAGAGACTAGCAGCAGTAGTGCGTGTGTCAGAAGAGAAACGGTCAAGGTGACTCGAAGGCGATCTCTTCCGGAGTCGTGTCCTGAATGGTTGCCTTCTATGGATCTACGCAAGTATGTACGCCTTCAAAAATAAAAGTTTTGCAATCGAGCAGCGCTGAGCTTTGAGCAGAAGGGAGAAAAAATACAGGAAATAAAAATCGTCGAGTTAAAAAAAGTTACATAGATTCCGAAATTGTACAACATGTAGATCAAGAGAATACAATCAAACAAATAATTGCAGCTGCAGTCAATCGGTAGGAGCTTTGGCTGCTTCCTTCTCTCCTTTCAGAATATTCTCCACTTGAGTACCAATCTTCTTGCGGTCTTCAATGGAGAGTGGTTCTGCAGCTGACGAATACCCAAGCTCTGCGGAAAACACATGAGTCCGAACGGGTGTCTATTATTGAGGTGAGACTTACTTAGACTCGGATATTGGAGAGGTACTGTTTCGCTTTCGATTGGGAGGGTAGAGAGGTCAAGAGGGAAGGATGATCCGATCCACGCCTTGCGCGTATCATGATCTCTGTAAATATAGTGTAACAGTCATTGACAAGGAACAAATGAGGGTGATCATGAAGTTACTGACTTTCTCTGAACAAGAGATGCAAAGTTGATGAAAAAAAATGAGCGGTTTTGCGGTGAATACTGATACCGAAAGACTGACCTCCTCACGCGTCAGGGGATGCACAAGGACGCTGCAGATATGGTCAGCAGAGGGTTATTCCTTTATAAAAAGAGCCTTATCGGACTGACCTCAGCTTACCGCGATGCATACACAAGTACGAAAACACAGATGCGAACGATTCTGAAGGGCACCAAATCTCATACGAGCCTTTCGTCCATCATATACCGCGTGAGATGAGTACGAAGACTCTCACGAGTCGTAGGCGAAAGGTGATTGGCCGAAGAAAAGGGGGCTCACCCACAGGGTGCGGTCCAATAGGCGCGGTGTTCACTCTGAAGAGTGGAACAGCAACAAAAGCGCCATCACGACGAAGGCGGAGAACAGCATCGCGGAGGTCGAGAGCAGCCTGGTGTTCGATCGCGTTGTTCTGGTGAAAGTAGATGTCTGCAAAAGAATTATCGACGCGCTTAGTGGATGATAGCCTCACGGAGACAGATGGATCACGAACGGAAATGCCATTCTCTGGTGTGGAATGAACAAATATTGTACATCGGGAAAGTCAGTAGGATATTCCTTACTTAGGAGGAGTGTATGGATTTCAAGTGACGGAAATTTGCTCGTATCAGTAGGAAGAACTCACTTGATCTCGGAATCCAGCACTTCTTGAAGGTCAGTGGGAGGGCTCATTATCGTGATATCTACCTGGGTTTTTTTTTCAGGAGCGGAACTTATGAAGCACGGAACTTGATGGTGTTGAATGCACGCCTGCGGCAGATTGGCGGCAGATGGTGCGAAATTCGAATGTGCTGATGCGATGATGGAATGAAAACACGTGCTTGACACCCTCCTCGACTGTTCAACATCAACAAAAAAATCCTCCACACGAGCGCACACTCTGGTCGACATCTGAATTGTTGAGAGACTGTCAAACCAACTATGACTGAGCATACAAATAGCAAATCGATGAAGGCAGTGTGCAGAAAAGTGAATATAACCCTAACCATATATCAGGGTTACCTGAGTCAGGAATACATGGTGGGTATTCATGCGAGCGATCGATACACCAATGCAATAGCCGCCGATAAAAAGAGCACGAACAACGAAATAAATATCCAAATGGGAAGCATTGAAACAGGTCCCATGGCAGCAGCATCCTCGAACTTGGCCTCCAACGCCTTCGCCATCGCATCCATACCGAACAGCTCCCTCGCTCTCAACCTGGCCCGCTCACCCAGCGCTGCTCTCTCCTTCTCTGACATCCCCACAATCTCCGCCAACGCCGAAGCCCACACCTCCGCGTCGGGCGGTCGCAGCCAACCTGTCCTTTCCTCCCTGGGCTGCTCTAGTACGCTTTCCGTCGGCCCACCGGTATTGCATGCGAGCACTGGGAGTCCGCAAGACATACCCTCAACCGGACCGATACCAAAGTGTTCGTTGGTGGGTGTATAAAGGAGGGCAATGGTAGATTTGGCATTGAGAAGTGCCGTGCGTTGCGAGGTTGTGAAGTTGAGGAGGAAGAGGATGTCGGGGTTGTATTTTGTGCAATTGAATGGAGGAATAGTGATTGAGGAGGTTGAAGGAACGACGACATTGAACGTTAGTGAGTTGGCTTTAGCAAGGTCGATCAGGGCAACGAGCGTCATGATATTATTTTCGAGGCGGGGATCGTAGCCACCTATCAAAGAGTGAGAAACCTATGTATAACTACAATACAATATACTCACCTGCAAGAACAAGGCGTGAGGCTTGCAGCTTTTCGGATGGTCCGCTTGCCGAGGATTGCTTCTTGAGCAACGCATACGAGTGTACAGCCAACGCCACATTCTTCTTCTTCTCAAAACGATTGAGCGACAAAAATGTCGGTCGATCTCTGCGGAAGCTCACTGAGGGTCCCAATAATGTAAGTCGCACAAAGGACGCACGATGTCACTTGCGCAATATCAGGGTCTTGAAGGTCTGTTTTGCCTTCATATGCAGAAAGATTGATGCCGGGGTATATAACATAGGGATCTTGTGAAATCGAAGGAAAGTATGACTTGAACACTCGAGACGTGAATCTTGAATTAGCAAGTATAATGTCCGCTTGGCCTTTATATTCAACATCTGGTGAGCTTCAAGCACATTCCGGACACAGAAAACGACGTACGAGTGGTAACTTCCTCCAACCAGTCCATGGGCAGCCTGTACATCCTCTTCAAGAGCCCACCTCTCATCCTCATCTTCCCCTCCACAAACTCCCCATTCGCGAGCAATTTATCAGGGAAATGGCAGTAAAATACGACACGTCGCTGCGCAAAGAGTCGTATGAAAGGGACACATGTAGATAATTGGTCTACGAAATAGACGTCGTAGCTGGGAGCATCAGGGCGGACGAGATGTTGTGTGAGATGGAGCTGTCGCGCGTGTGCCAACAGGATATGGAATTTGCCATTGACGGAGCGAGGGAACGGTGGGGATATGTGATGTACGCGAAGTGTTCCATCGCGTGTTTCCTCGAAGCAGTGACTTGGGTTGTGATATGAGGTGTAAATGTCTACTGAGTGCCCTAGTTTCTGTAGACCGAGTGCGGCATCGACAACGAGCCTTTCCGCACCACCTATGTTTGGTCCATGTTTCGTCAAAAGATGAAGACGAAAGACTATTTGTAAACTCACCAATTCCAAGGTCTGGGTGGATGAAAGCGATGCGCAGTCTGGATGGCCCAGCAGACATGGGTCTGTTATTGAGAGTCCGAGGGTTTTGATAATGATGGACGTCTAGCAGACGTTCCGGGGAGGCAAGTGAATTCATCCATAACTCAGCAGGGCCAGAGGAATCATACTTACATGGCCCACAGATGAGTAGCAGCAACAGGTATGGATTGAGTTGGCAAGTCGTAGTCAGAGGGACCAAGTCGGACCCTATACTAGGGGAGCTCAAAGTTGGCGCTTACGCTGTAAGCGACCGCCGCATACGAGTCCCGCTTATGAGCTCGGATGCGCCCGTGTGATCTTATGTAATGTCACGCCCGGATGAGCGAGCATTAAGCAAGTTGAAGCCATTCTCCTCCTTGCTACTGAGCGCGCTCAATGCGCGCTGTTACCACACCCCTTTATAATGCCTCGGAAAAGCCTTCATGAGAAATGGAAGCATGACTACATCCACTTCATGGCCATCCGTGACATGTTTGCTCTGCCCGACACCCTCGAAGCTTTGGCAGCTCAGTTTGACCTTGATGCCCGTTCTCTTCAGCAAATCCATAATACCTGCTATCTAAATAGGCCGCACTGCTGTTCTGAAGATGGGGAGCTTTGGTTGAAATCAAAGACGACGCGACGCGACGCGACACGACACGGCGAGGAGTTGCGGAGCGCCGTGTGATGTTGTGACAGTGTTATGTCACGCGTCCATCACAGCTCCACTGGCTCGTAAGCGGGACTCGTATGCGGCGGTCGCTTACAGCGTAAGCGCCAACTTTGAGCTCCCCTAGTGTGACCGTACGCGTCCGACCGAAAATTCGAGAAACGCACTTGTAGACACCTGTGCAGTGGCAGTGTGCACCGTCGTTCCCACTCACAATGCAACTCATGCAGGCATCTCGTCGCGGCCCGTAAACGGCGTTGACGTGATTAAAAAGAACAACGGTGGGCTACGACTAGGTTAAAACACAACGACTAACGCTTAACACACACCACCCGACGACCCAACGAATGCAAAGCCAAACATGCGCATGAACACCTGTCATCCCACATTCAAATGCCAACGACTGCCCAGCGTGACAGGTACCATGAACACGAATACGATCAGGAAGTCAACACACACCTTGCATGCCCAACGATCCCGACTCCAAACTCCAACCTACTCCTACCAGCCACTCAGACTCCAGCGGGCCCGTGTGCCACCTGTTCTGCTCGTTTTCAAGCTCAAATCTAGACGCCATGGACCCAAGAAAATGCAGTCCAGAGAGGAACGGACATACATATGGACCCGGGACGGACGCGAGGTGGTGGAGAAGGTTGTCATGTTGGTAAGCGTTGGTGTCGCTCTACAGATTTTACAAGTCATAAAGATAACTAATGTTGTGAATACATATTAAATTACTTACATATCTTGTATATTCGAAATTTATCGCGCCAACACGGACCCACAAACTGAAACAACATGTATGACATTTCTTGTAGCGATTCCCCTTGTTCGGTCGCAGACCGATCGTTGTATAACAAACAACTGTACGTATAAGAGTAGAGTACATACACATTGAACACTGAACACACATGATGCAAGGACCAGTCCGCTTCATCAGTCGCGGAGCAAACTACTGTAGCTACTGATGGTACTATCAACTATTCGACATATAGACGTGGATGGTGGTAATGATAACGACGATGACGGAGTACAACTGTGAAAGCGATGATGCCTGATAGGGGTGACTAGTAGTCCAATCACAATGGAAAAGAGACAAAGGTGTCAGCGTGACACCCAAAAATGGGAAACAAAGAAACCTGAACGAAGAATATAAGCTTAGGTGAAGCCGAAGAATCATACGAGCGTGGCCCAGGACCGGAAAACGAAGAAAAAGCTATAATGGTGCACGGAACAAGCGAAGGTCGACGATACTATGCAATGAAGGACCGACACCGGGTGTCGTGCGAGGCGGTGAACGAGCGAAACGAGACCACCATGCCAAGGCGCCTGCCGGGCATTGAAAACGGATGACATCGAAAAACAAAGGCCCACCAGCCTCACTGACCGTCCGCCCTTACCGTGCCCACAAAGCTCTCTGTGCCTGGAATACCCTGATGCCCCTGCGCTTTGGCCTCGTGAACATGTTCACCAGCCTTACCATACGTCTCCGCAGCGGTGCCAGCGAACCCATCACCAGCGCTGGCAAACGAACCAAAGAATGGCGTGGTCGGACTCAGCGTCGACGGCGTCCGGGACGACGAGGACGAAGACGAGTTGTACGTCAGGGCGGGAGACGGTACGAGCAGAGGCGAGTCGGCGCTCGAGTGCACCGAGGAACTCGATGTCGAAGTACATGTGGTAGAAGAAGAAGAACCGGATATGTTACTGTTACTGCTGATGCTGGAAGAGATGGTGTCGCTGGAGGTGGAAGTCGAATGAGTGCCCGAGCCAGATTTCGAGACGGTGCAGATCGTGGGGAGCGCGGCGTTGAGTCTAGAAGCGAGTGCCTGGGCGGTTGTGTTGCTGTTCCGCATGTTCGACAAAGAATTAAGGTTCGGAGACAAGATGCTGCTGAGCTTGTTCGTGCTGTTGACCCCGTTGCCGCCCAGCATGAAGTGTGGCGGCAACGTCGTCGAGCGTGTGTGCAAAGCCTGGTGGTTCTGCACCCGTCCCTCTTCGGCATGGTCGTTGAACACGTAGTCGAGAGAACTGGCCAGATGAGTGTTGTGATCTTTCACCTCGCCATCGTCGTATATAGTCTTGTTTTGGCGGGTATCGTTGTTGAAGCTATTGGACTGTGGGAGGGGGTTATGATGCTGGCGTTCAAACGGCTGCTGATGAATCTGAGCTGTCGAATGGAATTCCTCCTCGGATCTGGGAGAGAGAACGTCTATGGGAGACAGCGACGGCAGAGAATATATGTCCGACGATTGCGCTTCCTGGATGCGCGAGAGCAATCCACGAGGAACGAACTCCTTCGACGCCATGGCGGTCGAGAGATTCAATCGACTGGTCGCGCGAGGTCCATTGAGACCTGCGGCTAGCATCCCGTTCGCTTGAGACTCGTAGAGCGCTTCATGTCTGGCTTCCACCTCCACACGCATCTGAGCCTGAACCTGAGCTCGAGCCTGCGCCTGCAAGATGAGCTGGTGCTCGAGGGGAGTGAACCCATTCGAACTGGCAGTTCTGGACAGAAGCGAAAGATCGATATCGCTGCCAAAGACGGCGCCGTCAGCTTGGGCAACGGGTAGGCCGCGGGATGGCAAATGAGCCGGCACCGAGCGCGAAGACGGGAATCCGACGCTAACTTCCGCCTGCTGTTGATATTGTGCGGTAAGAGGGTGCGTCGGCAAGCCTGTGGGAACGTCGCGACCCCTGGCAGATACAGAGTAGCGATCGTGGACGGGAGGGATATGTCGCTGCATGTCTGAGAGGCTAGGTGCGCTGACACTATGCTGTCCACCACGGAAACGTGTTTGAATCTGTTGTCCGCGAAGGTTCAGCAACGCCGCCTGAGCCATAGTCAATCTGGATGGAGACTGTTCGCCGCCATCACGGCCATTGCGCTCAGCACGCTGAGACGATGGATGTAAGTAACTTTGGCTGAAAAAAAAAAACAGTATCGGGAGGCTCACCCGCAACTCCCTTTGCTCCGCAGAATCAGCAAAACGCACAGAGATTCGGCTGCCAGGATCATTCCATCCGCGGACCATGCGTCCATGCAAGCGCTCGATGACATCCTCACACGCGCTACGATTCTCCAACCTGCGATCCGGGAATTCAGTTAAAAATCATCGAAAGGGCATGAGCGACGAACCTGACAAAGGCGATGATCCTGGGAGGGTGGCTGAGACGCGTCTGGAAGAATCGACTGCTTTTGATCACATAAGGAGCAACTAAGGCCGACAATGTCTACAAGGCCGACGTCAGTCTGCATTCGGTACCCAGAAGATAGCTTATATGCATTGAAACGACAACAGCAGCGAGTATATGCGCGCATATATGCAGGTCTACGTCTGGAAAAGGCACTTACCGTCTCATCTATACTCAATGGAAGACCCTCGATGTACAAGTTTGTGCTGCCCTGGTCCTTGAGCTTCTCCATACGGGTTTTAAACGTCTCCGCAGAATCACCGGACGAAGAGGTAGAAACAGACGAAGAAGAGGCGGACGTCGCCAGCGCAGCATAGGGCGTGCCCGGTATTTTGTGAATTTGCTGCATTTGGAACGATATCAGCCACGTTCACAAAATAGAAGTTGGAAGTCCTGCCTTGGAAAACGAGGGGTGCAAGTTACGATAACGCCGAAGAGACTCGATACACTTGGCGGCGCCGTCAACGCTGTCAAACCTAAAAAAGAAAGATTCGCATCGATGACATCCCCGTGTGTTTCAAAGAAGACTTACAAAACAAAGCCATACCCCCTTGCAAACGGATTGCATCGTCAATTTGTTGTTTTGGAAGCAAAACGACGGAGAAAAAAATGACACTCACGACGGACGGTCGCTGACATGTCTGGTAAAGGTCCTGACACTTATAACGCCGCCAAACTCCCTTGTCATCGCATACAACTGTTCCTCCGGAAAGTTCGGGGGAAGACCATTAATGTACACGTTCGGCGTACGGAGAGTCCCGCTCGTTACGTCTTCCTGCAGGACCGCGGCGCTGTTGGGAGCAGCAGATTCGACTTGCACGGTCGCGCGAGTCGCGCGGGACGAGGAGGCAGGCGGAGTGAGGGGGGCTTTAGGCTGGGAATTGGGCGCCGAGATGGAAGGTGGGGTATTATTGCTAGTGGGAGTGGGGATCGAGAGCGAGGTGGTACTGTTCGTCGTTCTGTTGATGGTAGGTCTGGGAGGAGAGATGGGTGGTTGTGGAGAGAAATTTGATTGGGTCGGGGAGCGGGATGAGGTGCGCGGGTGGGAGACGGGGATAGACGGGTGCGAGTCTGTGTCTGCCACTGTCGCGGGTGGGGAAGACATGGGAGGTAAAAATATAAATAGTTCCTAGAAAGAAGCTAGTTGATGATGTTTTTTGAAGAGGGGGTGTGACGCGGGACGATGGTTGGTTGGGGGGAGAGATAGGAAATGGGGGAGGAGAGGAGCTGGACTAGTGGTGAAGTTGGGGGAAAGAGAGACAGCCGGGGAGAGACATGAGGCTCGCAGGGAGACGTGCTTTTATGGATGTCGATGGGGAAGGTTGGACGTCGAAGCACGTGTTTACACCAGAAGCGAACATCGAATCTTGGTCGCTGCATGTCCGATTCTGGTTCAGATACGCTTCGGGCGATGGCTGCCCTTCGCCGAAAGCAAAGCGCCTGTCGTTTCAGCCACAATCGAAGCTTGAACGAAGACACTTGCCTCGCTCCCAATCATAGCGCTGATCCAATTGCATATGCAACAATACCCTGCAGTTCCGTGCGATGTGAGAGGGATCACGCTCAAGAGCTGTGATCCGAACAAGCACCGTAACCCAGAGCGGAGGCACGCAAATACGTCGGCCAAAGTCCCTCTCTTCGACATTCCTGATGGCGTTAAGCCTGGAATATCCCGCCGCGTCCATATCTGGCCCCCGTCATGCTAGCGAGCAGAAACGCGGATCCTTGGCCGAGTTGGGACTGGCCACCCCCACCGATCAGCGAGCTATCAAAATGTGACCGTGTCGGAAAGAGATCAACGAGAGGCTCGATCGTGCCCGCTGGTGACCCAGCAAAGAAAATACCTGAAAATACCTCCGCTCATATAATTACGTAATAAGAGAAACGACTACACCTGCCTAATCCGGTACCCACTCGCGCAGATGCGTGTTGACACCTGTGGGTTCATTCCCCGCAAGGGAAATACGGACTAAAAACCCGTTGCCTGCTAAGAGGTACTTAGGTTTATCGACCTACGTAAATTTTAACCCTACTCGAGTCCCGGTTCTTGCCCCCGATCCTCGCGCAGCGGCCACCGTTGGGTCCAGTATATCGTATAATCCCTATGGCCCAAGTTTATAAAAGGCGGGCAATAGGCTGTACTCCCTCACTTTCTCTCTTAACTTCATATTATCATCAAACAGCCACATTAATCTCTTCGTTATGTCTTCTCTCTTTCGCTCCGTCGGCATCAAAGTCTGGCATAGCCAGAAGGATAAGAAAGGCGTACCGGACGCGCCGAGAGCTCTCGACGCGTCTGGCGCGTCTCCCTCTTCCCCCACTACACCGTTGCCTAGCGCACATGAGACGCCTTCCCACAGTAATCTCGACAACAGGATGCCTTGAGAGCTCTTCGTCGAACGCGGAGCTCTGACGGGAATTCTGCTGTCGATGCGGTGCATACGGTTGTGAGCCTTTCCGACTTCATCAACTCCCTGGATCTTCTCAGATAGTGAGTCTTCTCAATCCGACTTGCTACATTTTCTTATTTCTTCCATTCGGGCTCGAAGAATGATTCCGTCGGTTTGGCTCAGAGCCGTCCTCATCCCGGGTCTATCCTATTACCGCCTACTCTATCCACGAGCATCCTTATGCTTCTGGAGTGCCAAAATTGGCTAGAGAAGTGGTGTAGGATGGATGACGACTGCCTCTGCGACGTTAAAGTCGTCAACGGGCTTGCTAGAATTCGGTGGGCTCACCGTGTCGGATCGTTGGGGCTGTCCTGAGGAACGATCAAGGTGAGTGACGGTTTTTTGTCTCCGGGATGCCTTCGATTTCGTTTTACATCACCATCATCACCGTCGAATACACCATCATCTTTCCCACCATCGTACTTTTACCTTATAATTAAAATCATATCCACTGCGAACCCGCCCTCGAGATTTTTACTTGATCACTCACCATAAAATGCATTGGCTGGTGGAGCGCGGACTTGCAAAGCCTTTTCGAGTTCTATGGGATGTCGGGCGCGTCTTCGTATTTTCGATCGCGTTATCTCGGCCACGTGATCGTGTCGTGTGCGGACTCCGGACACGGCGGACACAGAGATGCTGGTTCACAAGCACCCTCTCACCTCGTTTCTTCGTATTATACTTCGTTTTGAACAGACCTTTGATGCCGCCAAGCGCACGCATACGTCTCCTTGCACCACTGATAATCGGTGCGTTCGGGTATTTTCTTGATCTACTGTGCTTGTGTCCGCTCATCTCGCGATCACGATGTAACTCACGATCGCGTTTGAACCCTTTCTACGTGTTCAACAGTGATCGAGTTGGACACCGACGATCTCAGCTTTTGTGATGCATCGCCATGTCCCGCCGACCTAGCCGTTTACCATCCAGCGGTCGCTCTTCTTCGGTTCCGTCTCCCGGGCAACACCTACGTTAAAGGAATCGAGTATTTACACGGTAGAAATCCACAGGTGGTCTCGGACCAGCATCGCAGGTGAGTGGTGGTTTGTTCTCCTGATCTTTGTGCATTGTCGCATGCCTGCGTCGCAGTTTTCTGTTGGCGACGGCCATCAACACGGTTATTCGCCAGGCGAATACGACAAAGCTAGCAAACGCCCGCACCTCGCAGCTATCCTCTTTAATTTTGCCCCTCGAAGCCATGCCGGACATCGTGCACATCTGACATCGTCTCTGCACTAATGATAGCCTGAAAGGATTTTTGTCTTCCCCATCTCTGCCTTGGGCAGCATGTAAAGCAAAGATATAGGGCACACAGCGTCAACTCTCCTTGGCGCGGGTAGCCTTTGTCAAAGCTGCTTTTGATACTCACCACCCTGAATATTTGGCAGCACTTTCTCTTCACGCACCCGACCTTTTTTTAACACGATCGATCATTTTCTTAAGGTGGCGATAAATCATTACCTTGATTTGTTCGTCGATTGTGTGATTGGAGATCTCGGTGAGCTAATACGCAAGCATCCCCATTCTCATTCAGGTTGTAGAGCATCTAGATCCGTCTCAAAATTCAAAACCATTAACGTCATGAGTACTAAAATTTTGGACTTGCGAGCATCGTCGGAAATGGCTTGTCTGGTCTCGATTTTATCAAAGCCTTGCTTACTTGTTCAAGTTACGTTGCCCACTTGCTCATCGACGTCTAGTTTGACGTGTCCTCCTCTCGCCCATATCGTTGAGGACTTGACAAGTAGCCCATGTTCACAATGTGCGCTTGTAGATGATGTCGACCCTTGACGTCTCGAATGTCTCGTCATTTCCCTTATTCCCAAACCTTTATCCAACGAAATTAGACAAAGATGATCATACGCCAACGTTGAGAAGTCAACAGACCCACGCGAATGCTACTTTATCCGTGAGTTCTCATCCACCTTCAGCCCCTGATTGACTCTTGCATGAGGTATTTTAGCAGGCTCAGACAGGCCCCGTATGCAATCATGTCTTGTCTTGTCCAGATGATTGACGATGAAACAACTGCCTCGCTCCGGACAGCATGAGCGAGCCCTCCAGCAGATACGTCTTTTATACGAATTTCTACAAGTTGTGTTCATCTACCGAGGAGCCAGGGAATTTAATCGGCGAAGTCTTGTGAAACAAGACAGCCAGGAGTCGCTGAGGTTGTATCCGTGCGTCTGCCATGTACTGATCAACTGTCCAGCTTACTATCTAAAATTACGACAGGGATTGCTCCGAGTCAATTCGGATGCGTCCAACAGGTATTTGATCCTGCGCATCACATTCCCATCGTGGAGGAGCAGTGGGTCCTTTTGTCTCTATACGGCAGATACACCGCAGCGTAGCATGGGCTCTGCGATGTCGGCGTGGTCCAATAACGCATTCATCCTGTTATCCCATTCTTCAGCTCGGGTTTATCTTGGGCTTGATAAAATATAACCATCGTTTTCTGGTCCGTTTTGGTTTGGTGAAGTTTTACTTCGCGGTACACACTGAGCGTGGCTGCTCGCCGCCACGAAAGCATCTAAGCAGGCTTCCTACTCTTCATCAGGCACTGAAGTGGCCTCTACACCGACGATCGAGCTCCTGAGGCCACGGCCGTCTCAGTGAGATTAATGAGAGGCATGCTCGATCGTGCCCACCGCAGGCAGCAAAAAAAAAAATTACCTCCGCTCATATAATTACGTAATGAAAGAAATGACTACACCTGCCTAATCCGGTACCTGCTCGCGCAGATTCATGTTGACACCTGTGGGTCCATTCCCCGCAAGGGAAATACGGACCAAATATCGACTACCTGCTGAAGGAGACTATATAATTATTTAACCATACTTGTGTCCTGGTCCCCTGTCTCGTACCCCGCAGCAGCCGCACTCGGTCCAGCTTATATCGTATATTCCTATGGCCGAAGCTTATAAAAGGCGGGCAATATGCTGTACTCCCTCAATTTCTCTCTTGCCTAGTCACACTATCAACTCCAAGCACCTCCTACATCCATACAGGGTCCTCCATGTCTATCCGCCGGTTCCTAACCAATATGTGGCATGCAGTCTTCAAGTTCCATAAGAAGGCGAAAACAGGCGTACCAGACGCGTCTCTCGACGCGTCCGGCGCGTCTTACTCGACGCATGTACCCACCGCCTATACGAATCTCGACAACAGGATTCCCTGAGAGCTCTTCGTTGGACGCGGAGCTCTCAAGGGAATTCTGATGTCGGTGCGGTGTAGATGGTTGTGAGCCTTTCCGACTTCATCAACTCCCTGGGTCTTCTCGGATGGTGAGTCGCCTCAAACTACCGTGCTACATTTTCTCATTTCTTTCATTGGGGCTCGAAGAATGATTTTGTCGGTCTGGCTCAGAGCCGTCCTCATCCCAGGTCTATCCTACTATCGACTACTCTACCCATGAGCATCGTCATGCTTCTGGAGTGCCAAAATTGGCGTAGAGAGGTGGTGTAGGATGGATATCGACTGCCTCTGCGACGTTAAAGTCGTCAATGGGCTTGCTAGAATTCAGTGGGCTCATCGTGTCAGATTGTTGGGCTTTCATGAGGAACGATCAAGGTGAGTAATGCTTTTCGGTCTCTAGAATACCTTCCATTTCGTTTTACATCGCTATTATCATTGTTGAACACCCTATCGCCTTGCCCCATCAACATACTTTACACTTAGAATCCTATTCACCTTCGAGACCCTTACTGTACCTTCGGATTCATTGTACCATCCTCATCATCTCGCTTGTCACTTTATATCCCTATCCATCACCTACCACTCTTACTTATTGATTATTTCTGGGCCGTTGGTGACGGTCCAGTTACTATAACTTCAGTGCTGGTGATTGCTGGGCCTCCGGTTTCTGGCATGTGTATATCGCGATGCTACAAAGCCTGGCATTAATTGCCACGCAATATCACTGTTTAAAAAACTCACTCACCATAAAATGCATTGGCTGGTCGCGCATGCACAAAGCTAGATCTCAAACTGTATACCCAGAATGTCGTTGGGATCAATTTTTGAATTTTCGATCGCATAGTAATTACGGCGGGCACGTGATCGTGTCACAAAAGCTCTCTTATCGTGGATCCCGAACTTGTCCCGAACCAACACTCTTTCACGAACTCCCTCTCACCACATTTTCCAACATGATCGCCTTTCTTTTTATCTTCTTCAGTATGGTCAGAGCTTCGACGCTGTAAATCTTTGCTCGGTCCGTCGAACTGCGATTTTGCCGTTGGTGCCCATCATCGAGAGCTTGTGAACAATGATCTTATCGATGGCTGACGCCGTTCTCAACCATCCGACCAAAAGCCTCTACCTTCTCTGCCTGGCCACCCAACGTATTGGGCAGACCATACAAGGCCTACCCGCGATCAGATCCCACAAATCTAAGACGCGAATAAACCGCGTGAGTCCATATCTTTCCTATATCTTCATCTCGTCGCCTCCTCGCTTTGACCGCGATAATGTGATCGGGCGAGCATGACGAATCGACTCGTCGCAGCCGAGCATTCATATATTATATCGTATCCCCTGCGTATTTGAGATTGGCCATCGCGCTTGCCATGTAATCCTTCTATTTTCTCGGGTTCGCTGGAGAGAGTCGTGTCCAAAAATCTCGGTGATAATATTGCTGCCTTGGTAACGCCCTGTTGGAGGACGCCGTCCATCATGGCGCTGTCAGACCGACGCTCATGACCTTATCTTTCGTACGCATTGCGCAGGGACGGGTAGTACTTCGCTCTTCAGCAGTTCCAGGCGCTGAAGATAGTCGCATCGTCGTGTTTGCCCGTTCGCTTTCCTTGTCAAAGTTTTCCGCATCGTAGGTGAGTCCATAAACGACAACAAAGCAGCTCGTATTCACAGAATGCTAATGTTATAAATACAATGCAGTAGAAAACATAAGTTATAATAAAAGCGCGCATAGTACGTCCCAAGAAAGCCATGACTTCGTTCGTGTCCACTTACGGTTGGGAGGGCCCCGACGCGAATGCCCATTCCCCGTACAGACCACGGTTCTCCTCCTCCCCAATTCTCTGCCTCATCATGCGTACGCGCGGATTCAGCATGGCCGGGTCCTCTCGAACTTCCCGTTTGGTCTGCTGATGTTGGCGCTGTGCGGCGAATATCTCGCGCAGCGCTTCAAAGTGCCGATCTACAGCTCTCCGATCGCTTCCGCGTGGCCCCCCATAGCGTGCGCAGAGCTGGACGAGGTCATCCTCGCAGCGCGACATCATCTGGTCAAATGCGAGCTCGTCCACCTCCGGAGATGCCTCCCGTTCGCCCATCACCACGTCCTCCCCGTCGTCCTCCACTTTGATCACGACCGGTGGGGAACGGTCGACGTCCATGTCGGCCTCTCGGTGCACCTGCCCAACTGCACCTGCGCCCAAGCCCGAGCCTGAGGCTTCCATTCCCGCCGCAACAGGCTCTACCCTCTCTGTTGGACAGAGCTCAGACATGTCCTCTGGGGGATGCTGGAGTCGCTCATAATCGGCCTGCACCTTCTCGAGCATCTCCCAGTGACCATTTCTCCTCAACTCCTCCCAGACCCGCTCGCGAATGGCCTGTTCAACCGCTTGCCGTTGAGCCTTGGCCCTTCTGATGCCCTCTTCGATGTCTTCCCTCGCTGTCGAGACCCTCGGCTGTGAAATGAATACCTGTAAGTTTGCTCGTTCGACCGCCGCCGCTGCCGGATTCCGTACCTCTCCTACTTCTGCCCTCCCGCTTCTCTCCATCGACGAGATGCGTGGGCCTGGTGCTGGTGCGGTATGGTTTTGAAGTGGCGGTGCCGTCGACGGCCCAGCTACTGGCTCTTGAACAGCCTTGCCCCAACTCGAGCCCGACGCGACGGCATCTGGAGTGACCTCCTTGTCGACAAGATCGCCAATGAAACGGAGGTGAACTCCCTCGCCGGTGAGGCTCATCCCGGCGATAATGTTATCTGCGTTCCTCGCACCATATGCGGCCTTCGCTTGCCGAGGGCGAGAGGGAGGTTTCGCCCTTGGGGACCGCGTCGGAACGGACGCCAAGAGGACTTTTTTGTTCCTCAGCCCCATGCCGGGTCTAATAGTGGGGTTCTGTGTGAGTACGAAGATTGTGCAAGGTGAGGAAAGTTACGACTTACTGTAGTCGTTGGCCGCTGGTCGCTGCGGGAATCGGTGGGAGGACTTTCTGGTTTCGAAGCTCCATCGTAAAGCTTGCCAGTGCGCTGCTGGGTGCTTTGGGATTGTAGTTTGAGATGCCAGCCATGGGTCTTTATATACCTTTCCCGCCCGCCTTGGCCCCAACGACTTGAAGTAAATTCTTCCTTTCCTTTGATGCGCCTGGCACAATGATCGCCCCATGGCCCGATGTCCATTGTCGCTTTGGTCTGTTATCGCGCGCCACTGGCCCTTTGTGCGTGAACTGGGGTTGTCATGAATCGCCGGTGACGTGTATGGGTGGTGGCTGATAATCTATGCACCTCGCATGGACGTGGCACGTTGTTCATTTGTTCCCATAACTGTGAGAGCCTCCAGCTCACGGCATGGCCCGCTGTTTCCAATTTCATTCATTGTCTATGGATGCTGGATCTTTGTCGTTGTGCCTTCTATTGATCCGCTCTAAAATGGTTCGAGTTCATCATCTTACTCTCTTGTTGGCGCTATCGCGCCAAAACTTGCCGACCGTGAGCCACCTTTCGTGCTGGTCCCGGGACTCAGATTTCTGTAGTTCCGTGTCACGCTTAGTATTCCAGCGATGGCAGCCGTAGAGTAGTTGCATTGGCCCACCCCTGATCTTCAGCAGGGATGAATAAGACACACTCACGCGGCTCCTCAGCAACCGGCACCTAAAGTAGGTGTGCGACGATGCTGTCTGATCTCGAGCCAGAAGAGGAGGAAGCAGTGAAGGTGACTGCTATGTGCTATTTTGATAATCTATGAGATGTGGCCCTAAAGACGAATATGGGCACGCTCCTGGCCTGTTCCGAACGTTAAAATTTTGTGGCAGGCTTTAATGTCCGAGTTGCAATCCGTGCATACCGCCCGTCTCCCTTTTTTCTTGACCCCCAACTCCTTGCCCCGCGGCCGGTCCGAGTTCGCGAAGCTCGGCCTAGAAATGCATTTCTCTTAATCGAAGTCTTGGTACCTGTCTCGTTGACTTCCAGCGGTTTGCAGCCTCTGACCATATTTGGTCGCATGGATACTCGACGAGAGGCCGTGCTATGACTTCGACGTCGAAAGGAGTTGATCAGTTAATTAGTATCACACCAAGGTAAGATGACGCTCATTGATCTCTCTTGCTGAACCCGACGAATCGCTTTTGATAAGCCTATGAAAAGATATCGCCCTTCTTCGCGTAGGCAGGATGACTAGTGCAACGTGTCGACACATGCTCACCGCCCATCTGAAACGCTGTTTAACTTTCTCGAACAGATGTCTAGAATCGCCTCACGGAGTAAACTGTTCTTAATTGTAAACATAACTTTGTCTTCTCGTGGAAACATGTCATCTATTTTCGTCGCCTACTTCTGCAAGAAATATGTTGTCCACGCGATCACACGGTAGGTTCTGAGGTGTTGTTTGACATGGTGATGCGCTTCTGACTTACGATCTTGGACGCCTTGCAGTCGATATGGCTGGCCTTCACGGCGAGAGAGTAACCCTTAGGCTCCTACATCATTGCTTTGTAGGCAGTTCCGATAAGCGGGTTTGTTAGATTCTCGGAATGCTCGTGCATGTGCACGCACACGGGGGGAGGGACTACCTTTGAACAGTGTCGATTATAGGGCGTTCGATTTGACAGATTTTCCGCTGTCCCGCGCTGCACATACTAGCCACAGTTAGATCGAGAACATCCAATCTGGTCAATGGCACCATTGAGTGAGTCTTTTTCTGCTTGTCCTTGATTCCGATCCAAGTCACGATTGCATTTCATTGTTGTTTCTTATGGATTGGCATTTGGCCACCCCAAATCCGAGCTTTTGTGCTGGAATGTCTAGCCATCTATAGATCAATGGTGTTCGACTTCGAGGTTTCCTGTCCGGAGTATTCGTGCACCGTCATTACTTACGCGAGGGCGGCATGAACAGTAATGTGAGTGATGTTTCGTTGTTCAGACCTCCATTGTGTTGAGGCTACAGGCTTACATGTGCAAAGATGGTCAATATGCTGCCTGGGCAAATACGACAAAGGTAATCTTGCGAACTTCTTTTTGTATTGAGACGATACGCAAGATGAAGATATTCTCATAGTAGATGAGCACATTGGTGTATGCCGCCTCCTATATGTAAAGCAGCTTTTGTGTGCGTGCAATGCACCATGCCGCGATGAATTTCTCCCAGAATCCTTATATCTGAAAGCACAAAAACAGACCTAAAGATTGGCCATATTGCAGATTCACCCATCTGTTTTGTCAATCGTGCACATCGTCCTAGACGTTGCACCAGATGCTGAGTCGAAGCTCAGCACTGAACTAGCACTCACTTGAGCCCCAGCTGTGCACAATTTCATGTCTGCGCTTCATCTACATTACAACTATGAGCTCGATCACGATGTCGCATTTCTTGAAGGGCGACTGTCGAGAGTGAAGCAGCAGCTTCCGACGATTGTATTGGTCAGAGCCGCGACCTTGGGAGGCCAGCTGGTATCCAAGTGCCATAAAACTGTTCACGCGAGGGAACATCATGCATGCCAGAACGTATCATAAGTGAAGTAACAAGGACAAGTACAGGATATATGGGAATCGGAAAGATCAAGAAATCGACACTTGGAAAAGAAAGCGCAATGGAATTTAAATGGACGGACTAACACGCAGCTTGGACGCATACGTTCTCCTAACTCTAGACGGATGACCGGTCAGACACGGATATTCTAAGGTACGAAGGTTGGAGGAAGTATCTGGGAGACTAGACGAACGGTGACCCAGCGTGCGAAGGAACGGTCAGTTTCTGTGCGCAATTTAGCTACGGCGAGGTCAGGACAGGACATGACCATGACGAAAACCTTAGGGAATTATCATTACTCACATGGGGACCGCTTGCATGCTGCTCACGAAGCCAGCAATCCCTTTCAATACGTAGAACTGTTTGGAAGCGCTTGTCTAGAGCACAAGCCACGGTCATCAAATCATAATCAGGTTTAAGTCGGCGCCGTCAGCTTGGACGATGGATATCGATGAGTAGGCCGCCGCATGGTAAATGACCGATGCCGAGACCGAAGACGGGAAGCCGATGATAGCCGATGATAGCCAGCTTCCACCGGGAACGTCAAGCCAGCATCAAGCCACAGACTCACTGCCATGAACTTTCCGTCGGAACTAGCTGAATCCTTGCAACTTGCTCATCGATGATCGCCCCATCAAACTGTACCCCACTGTGCCACTGGCGAAAGTGGCACTTGGCGACGCCTGGTCACCACGTGTTTATGAACTCGCCTGCACATAAAAGGGCATCGAGCCTTTCTTCCTCCCCCGACGAGCAAACGTTGCCTCACCATGCTTCCTCAAATCGAACCAGACGACATAAGCCCGAACCGGCACGCACAATTAGATAGGCGCACCCTGGAATCTGACGACGCTTGGGTTGACATTGGCCCTCAAGATGCTCTAACTAATTCAATGCTACCTGAACTAATCTGTGCTATTTCAAAGCTGAGCGATAGGAAGGTGCATCAAGGGTATCGACAATTGGAGCAGGCCCGGTCGCTGCTGGAGAACCATCCTGCCCTCAAGGAGGCTCTGCAAGAAGCGTGGAGCGCTCAATCCTTTGCGAAGATACGAAGTTCAGGTGCGTGTTTTACTCTTTGATCCTTATTCAATTGTTGACAATCTCACTGGCAGTCCTCCTTCGATCGCCACCATCGCCTCCCAACGAGAAGTCCAAACAGAGGGAGACGGTTGAAATGCGGAGATTAACTGGTAAGTCGCATCTAAACTTGGCAAGCTCACCTAGGAACATCTGCCGACTGACGCTTATCTAGACAACGGCAAGTGATTACCCATCGTCGCCCTTCTGACCATGCTGAACCAAGTTCCAGCCGTTCGTAATGCTTGGGATGCTCCGTACGAGCTAGATTATCACGTCTTGCTACTCGAGACCGTCAACGACATGAAGCTCAATGGGCGCGATTTCGACTACTCGAACACCGTGACGATTCTCCAAAGTTCAGGCACTGGCAAATCCCGAATGGTTGATGAACAAGCAGCCCTCGTTTTTACAATTCCCTTCAACTTGCGTGCCCAGCGTGAAACAGAAGGTCGGTGATTCAGTCCTTTCATCATATAATGGCCCAATATTCTTACCTGTGGCTTCAGTCCTAGCATTTCCTCCTCCGGATGACAGTGTGCGGGACCATTTAGTCAAGCCGTGCGACACATATGACGCCGTGCGCGTACATTACTTTGTGTTTTTGTCGCGTCTTTTTACCACCGTTCGCAAGAGACTGCAGTTACTTCTCGGACAGCGCACGCTTCCATACGACACGCTAACAAAGGAATGGAGGGACCATCTGCGTCCCGACAAATTCCCAGAGACGCGCGGAAATCTTTACAACGATGTGATTGTGGAAGCGACTGTGCGTCCCTTTTTTCTTTCTGATGGGTGCATTCTTACCCAGATTTTCAGGAGGAGTTTTTGAACAATATACGGCGAAAGCACGAGCCAACTTGGACGAAAGGTGGGGCCACGTCGATTGACGAGCATGCAGCCAGTTCCGAGGCCATTGAAGAGCTCAAGAACTTGCTGCGGGTTATCGACCCGTCATGGAAAGTGGGCGAAGATTCCGGGCGCCCCGTTAAGATCGTGCTCTACTTCGACGAAGCCCATGAGCTTGTCCAGAGGAAGGCACCCAAAAATGAATATGATAAGACCTTGTATGACGTCTTACTTTCGGTTTTCAATGATTTTCTATCCTTGCCCGTCTTTGCGATCTTCCTTTCGACCACCTCGCATATCGCATACTTCGCCCCCACACAGAACGAAGTACGATCCTCGCGTGCTGCGGCAAGCGGTCACTTGCAGCCTCCCATTACCGAAACCCCTTTTGATTGCGCGCCAGACTTCCCCATCATACCCGGTAAGCTGACCCTCGAGGAGGTGGCCGCCGTGCCTTTCATGGCGAAATTTGGGAGACCTTTGTAATTCCTATTTCTTTGTCTGCCGATGACGACAGTACTAAATTGATTGGCATCGCAGATTCTGGCCCATGTTCCGTGATATCCAAAATGATGTCAGGATCCTTCAGCTATCGACCTCTGTTCTCAAGATGGCACGCAGCAAGCTCGTCTGCAACACCGATGTGGACAAGTCCTTTGACGACTCTAGCGCCGCCGCCAGGTTGGCAGTTGCCGACGTCCGTCTCTGCCTTGAATATGAGCCAAGGCGGCAGCAGAATCAGATGGTGGTCGCCGAACTCGTCGCGAGCCACATGCGAGTGGCTTATTCTGTTCCAAAGCATCGCGAGTACTTGCGTTCTGGATACTCTAGCGAGCCGCTACTTGCCGAGGTCGGTTATGCTCTTTCGGCTGATTTATCTGTCCTTGCTAACTTTGTTCTCCCAGGCAGCAGCCATGCAACTACAACACTGGCGGAAGAAGCGTCGGACCACTCTCATTGACACTCTTCAACAATACATGGAGAACGGTCTTCTGAATCTTGGCGAGCGAGGAGAAGTTGTAGCGCGACTTCTCGTCATGGAGGCTTACGATCGCGCCGTCTTACGAGAACATGGCCAGCGCGTGCTTTTCAGTCTGGGTTGTCACGTCACCACGTTTATTAAGGAGCTCTTCGAGGACAGCATCGCCCAGCAGATCCTAGACAGCCGACCGGACAACGTTGCCGACGGTCTTACCTTCCACGAAGCATTCAAGGATGCGAGGGTTCGGTTCACACACTTCGCCAAACTGGGCGACGGCTCGGTCGCCTCGACGGACGGGCTGTTTGCCGCCTTTGTCCGAGGCATGGCGTTCATTGCTAAAACTGGTCAGGCTGTCATCGACTTTCTGATCCCGGTGCTACTGCGGAATGAATTGCTTCGCGAGGAAGTAATGACAGGTATCCTCGTCCAGGTCAAACGCCGCAAGGCTGCCGGGAGTCCTGCGGCGTATGACATCAAAGCGGAGGATATCTCCTTCTTTCCGAAGTCCGACCCGTTCATCGAAGATCGGCGACCGTACTGCACTATCGTGATGGAACTGGGTGTGCAACCTGCCGTTCCCGAGCATGCATCCAAGGCAAAGAAAGTGGTTCGAACGTTGCGCCCGCACGACAATACACTGAAATCGCCCTCGAGAGTCGACATCAAACAGGCAGGGGTGGCAAAGGGCAAGCTTCGGTCGGCCAGTGAGGCACGGGCCAAGCTTGTGCATCCACGTTACAACATCTATGCCTACGGCTGCTCGGGTACCGTCTACAAAGGAATCACGCCCGAGGACAAGGACAAATACGCCTTGCTGCTTGCGTCTCGCAACTTGTTGTCGGAACACCCCCGCACTAGCGACCGGGCAATCGCAGCGGTCCGGAGACTAAAGCCGTCCTGGACGGTGGGCAAGGAATGTTTCCATTGGATCCAGAACACCTCCCTTGGGAACGTCGTCGACGAAGAGGAAGCGGAGGGGATTGTGATTTCGCAGTATGGAAGTTGAGGAGTCCGTCAACAGCTGTAAGTTTACTCTTTCCTTTGTCATGTAACTTTGTGGAATTGCTTTGCATCGTCGCTGCTGGTTTGTATCGTCGCCGCTTTGTCTGCTGTTGTATTGTTGTCAATGTGAAGTTATCTACTACGTGTGATTGGAAACTGATGATGTACGGAGACATCGCAAAATGCGTGCAGATATTTCGAGTCGATGAAAGGTTCAGACGTTCTCGTCCGGAGGTTGAAGTCACGGAATGATGCAGTTTTCAGCTATGCACAATTCCATGTCTGCGCTTCATTTGCATTACAACTATGAGCTCGATCACGATGTCGCATTTTCTGAATGGCGACTGTCGAGAGTGAAGTAGCAGCTTCTGACGAACACTGGATTGGTCAGAGCCGCGACCTTAGGAAGTTAGCTCGCATCCCATGCCATAAAGCTGTTCACGCGAGGGAACATGCCAGGATGTATCATAAGTCAAGTAACGAAGGACAAGTACATGTCAAAAGGGAATCGGAAAGATCAAGACATCAAAACTTGGAAAGGAAAATGCCATGGAATTTAAAAGGACGGGCCAATATGCAGTTTGGACAACCCTAGGCGGACGGACGGTCAGACACGGATATCCTGGGAGACTAGACGAACGGTGACCCAGCGTGCGAAGGAACGGTCAGCCTCTATGCGCAATTTAGCTACGGCGGGGTGCTCGAGTGGCTCGAGTCACGTCAGGACAGGTCAGGACATGACCATCACGCAACATGTTACGAAATTGTTATTACTCACATGGGAGCCGCTTGCATGCTGCGTACGAAGCCAGCAATCCCTTCCAATAATTATACGTAGAATTAGTTGGGAGCGCTTGTCTAGAGCACAAACCACTGTCATCAAATCATAATCAGGTTAGAGTCCGCGCCGTCAGCTTGGGCGATGGATATCGATGAGTATTAGGCTGTATTAGGCCGCCGGATGACCGGTGCCGAGACCGATGACGGGAAGCCGATGATAGCCGATGATAGCCAGCGCTAGCTTCAAGCCAGCATCAAGCCATAGACTCACTGCCATGAATCCGTCGGAACTAGCTGAATCTTGCAACTTGCTCATCGATGATCGCCCCACTGAAACTTGACACCCATGGGGGCAGTGGCACCCTGGCGACACCTGGACACCACGTGTTTACGAACTCGCCTGCACATAAAAGAGCATTGAGCCTTTCTTCGTCCCCCAACGAGCAAACGTTGTCTCACCATGCTTCCTCAGATTGAACCAGACGACATAAGCCCCACCCGGCACGCACAATTAGATAGGCTCAGCCTGGAATCTGACGACGATTGGGTTGATATTCGCCCTCAAGATGCTCTAACTGATTCACTGCTCCCTCAACTAATCTGTGCTATTGCACAGAGGAGCGAGAAGAAGGTGCATCGAGGGTATCGACAATTGGAGCAGGCACAGTCGTTGCTTGAGAAAAATCCTGCCCTCAAGGAGGCTCTGCAAGAAGCGTGGAGCGCTCAATCCTTCGCGAAGATACGGAGTGCAGGTGCGCGTTTCACCCTTTGATCCCTTCAGTTGTTGACAATTTCGCTGGAAGTCCTCCTTCGATCACCACCATCGACTCTCAAGACTGTCAAACAGAGGCAGAGGATTGAAGGGCAGAAATTGACTGGTGAGTCGCATCTATACTTGGCCAGCTCGTCCAGGAGCATCTCCCGACTGATGCTTATCTAGACCGTGACATCGGCAAGTGACTACCCATCTTCGCCCTTTGGACCATGCTAGATTGATTTCCAGCCGTTCGTAAGGCTTGGAATGCTCCATACGAGCTAGATTATCACGTCTCGCTACTCGAGACTCTCAATGACATAAAGTTCAACGGGGGTGGTCGGGATTATTCGAACACGTGATGATTCTCCAAAGTTCAGGCACTGGCAAATCTCGAATGGTCGATGAACAAGCAGCCCTCGTTTTTACGATTCCCTTCAACTTGCGTGCCCAGCGTGAAACAGAAGGTCGGTGATTCAGTCC